>JAUTBT010010338.1:0-24379 GCA_032361225.1 Lepetodrilus schrolli
TATATTATTTACTAGAAATGATTTCGTTATGATTAGTTGTTAACTAATAATTTGTGTATGTCCTGGATAGTTCCTTGAATGGATACTATTAACCATAGAGAGTATACAATATTATAATGTATGTGATTGGTTTGGATTAGACAATGTATACCTTCCAGACTGCATGTAGTGTCCGCTACACGAGACTAAGATGTGTTATGTCGAACTTGCGGAAACATTTTCGCAACATCAAGGATTATAGTTATCCTCTTAAACAGTCATTCACAGCTATATGTATTTCCTCACACCCTCTCTCTCTCTCTCTCTCTCTCTCTCTCTCTCTCTCTCTCTCTCAGTGTTTCTGTTTTTCACTGTCTTCCGAACTCAGTTACACAAAAGTAATTATTCTCAATATCTTTTCAGAACGTACTGACGATATGTTTTGTCATATTTTATTTACACCATATATATTAAAACATATATCTATATATAAATATACAAACTGAAATATACACTTTCATATTATTATACAATAATTTTCACAAGTAACAAACGGTCTTATTCAACATATGATGCACTTTACTACACATGGTATGTCTATATATTCTCACGTCCATTCTCCGATGCTAACCATGCCCTGAACATATTATGAACACAGGGTATAATAATGAGATATAATAGAATATCATAATACATAGTGCAGACACATTTACGAAATGGATTGCCTTTCTTTATACAAAATATTGCATTTATATCTCGAAATAATGACACATTTCTGGAAACATTTAATGAAAGCGACGCCTGTAAATATTAGATTTCAGTTGCTACACCTAACTTGGCATGTATACGGTACTACTAAATCTATTTGGTTAAATACAAATAATTTACTAAAAGATATTTTTTAAACGATAAATTATGTTAATATCCGCAGTTTGAGGTGGAATATTAAGTCATATGTGTAGAACTATTTTGACAAGCTTTCAATAAATGTAAATGATCACAGATGGTAACGGTCATGGAATGATCACAACTTGAAGCATAACAGGATTCACTTTGATCATGTGTTAATTTGCTTGACAAATGACTCGTACACAATTGACCATGTTATGATGCGACGAGGTAACATATCACCGCTATCTCACACATCCGGTCAAATTCCTTGCATTCGGACTACCAGCGTCTTCAACAAAAACTCCCAACTCATAGAATTTAGATATGTTTGCATATAATGTTATCACTTCTTGACATCATCCTCTACCAAGTCCCGTGGGCCCAGCGTTACCAATGCGTTCTTTTCCGTCATGGCCTCTTTTGCATCCTCGAAATGTTGATCTACTATCTCTTTAGGCGTGCATCCTATCCTGAAATAGCTTATTTCACCTGCAATCAGATAGAACCACAAAATGAGTTGGTGCACATGAAAGAAGGCATCTTCGAAACCCCGGCCGTTATGACTACGTAATATTTGACGGATGTTAAGTAGTCGTAAGGACCGGCGTATCGAGGATGTTAAAGAACGATGCCAAGTAACAACGGCTTTGAAAACTGGAGTCGGTCTACTGATAATGCTTGGAAACTGGACGCTGTCAACTGATAATAAGTAGACTATTCTCTTTGAAACAGGAACATGATTTGACATGAGGGTAATAGTATTACATTTACATTTGTGTACGTTTAGACCTTCAATCATTGTTATTTTGCTAACAAAATTCATTTGCTAGCGTGTTTGGATGATAGTTTCAATATCCGAGGATTCATTTATTTATATATAAAACGTTACCTTTGTATATTTGCATACAGTTGACGACAGTAGATTAATTTATTTCTTTATAAAACGTTACCTTTGTATATTTGCATACAGTTGACGACAGTAATTTTATTTATTTCTACATAAAACGTTACCTTTGTCTATTTGCATACAGTTGACGACAGTAGATGCAACTATTTCTCGTGATTCGCCGTCACATATTACAGCGTCAAGCGATTTTCCTGCAATTCAAAATGGTAACCATTGTAATGTATTCCGTGTAATTCGTCAAATATTGCCAGTATTGCATTGACCATCATTTCTGCGAGGACATGATTGGTTCTACATCATTTTAAATATGAATGATTACGTATTGGGCAATACCATCAGTATTAGAAATCCTGTCATATGTTGTTTGTAATGAATTAAGAACCGAAATTTTCATCTGGAAGCCTCGCAAGAAGCTTTTAACGGTGCATTTTAGCGGTATGTCTTAGCATAAACTTTATGTTGCAAAGACAAAAAGCACAAATATTCATATATAATATCAATTATATCATAACTAAGCTATACCTATTAATCAGAAGTTTCTAATCCAATCAGTAGTCCAACTTACCCAGTGAAGATATAAGCATGCTGTGGTGCGTACTATCAGCGCCCCCGCTCGGGTTACCGGAAGTGATGGCAATGGGACCAGACCATGACACCAAGTAGGCCAAGACAGAGCTGTCAGGAACCCGGATGCAGATACTGTCCTTCGTTCCCACGATGTCAATAGCACCTTCTAAACCAAGATTATGCATCCACTGTCCTTTGGGTACCACGCAACTGATGCCACCGGGGTAGCACCTTTCCATAAAGTTCCAGAGAAGAGGGCTGAAGTCGGGTCCGGCTTCCTTCAGTTGATCCAGATTAGCTAGGCAGAGGCAGATTGGTTTCTCCGGAGGGCGTTCCTTGACGGTGTAAATCTTTCTGATGGAATCGGGGTGCTTGCACGATGCGCCGATAGCATACACGGTGTCCGTTGGCGTTCCTATGACTCCTCCTTTGTCTAGAATCTTGGCAACTTTCCTCAGAGCTGAGGACCGACGTGAAGGGAAGAGGGGGCATGGAGGGTTTTCATAAGGGTCCACATACTTTTCCTGTGAACACATGGAATAACATGAAGGTTCTGTAACCAAGTAAATTATATACATATGACAATGAATGCGCTTACCAACAAGCATTGTGCTTATTGAACTCGTCGTATGTGTATAGAAATATAACACTGATTTGTTGTATGTTTCTATAACTGTTGGCTGTTCCATTGAACGTTTTATTGAGAGTAGGTCTACGTGAAATAATGTATGCAATGATTTTCCTATTCTTTAATTTCTGATGACATTAATACAAACCTCAAGAATAGGATCTCCTACTGGAATCACAACATCCATCAGAACGCCATTGACGAGTTCCGCTATGGCACCATATATACAGACACTCACTGAAAAAAAAGTACAGGAAACTTACATGGATATGTATCAAAAGCAATTGGTCACAAAATACGCCTAGCCATCAATAATCTGTATCAAAATGGTGAGTAGCCATAATGTTAATACACCTTCCTTAACCCGTCCTCCATCAACAACTTTCAGAATGTCGTTATGGCCACGCTGAGTAGTGGAAATAGCTGATGGATATATATAATTTAATTAACCAGGCCCCGATATTGCGAAACATTTTGAGTACGATTTCATGCTCCATCTAAAATTGTATGCGGGGATTTGTGAACACAACCTTGAGTTGAGCATGATTTTGAACTAAAAATAAATAGTTTCGTAATCTCTAAGCCAGATACATTATCTCTTGTACTTCAAACTGCCTATTTGCATTGAAAAGCCGAACGTCATTGTATACTTCTACCGAACACTAACCTGCTAGCACAGATGTGACGAGGATCATCCAGGCAGGGTTAGTGTTGAAAGTCCTGACCACCAGAGCTATGGTGCAGAGTTCCATCGTGATAGAGAACGCGATCCACAACCTCGTGAAGACGGGACTCATCATCATCCCGATAGTGTGAAGAACCATGATGCCCACCGCCACTGAACGTAGTCCCACGGCCAGTGTATCTATGGAAATCATCAGTAATCATAAATTCCCGATCTCTAATTACTCATGATCGACAAACAGATTGGCATGAGGCCAATGTCGCTGCTATCCCAAACATTATATCATACACTATTTAATAAACAAAAATAAATACCAGTATTCTTCGAGTAAACTGTATACTCCTTAGGGACTTGAGAAGGAACACTGATCCATTGACAGGAGATAATAATGTGGCGCTTTGAGGATACCTTAGGGGGTGGATTTTGCGCATTATACATAGGTGATATTATTGTTATTATTTATTCACGGATTACACAGACCCGAATAAAATATCACCCTTTCGTGAGTCTCTCGTGTATATAGCTACTAATTACGAGATTCTTTTTTTTTTACATCGTAATGGATACGAGACCATCATGAAATGATCTACCAGAACATATTTACACTGTACTCACTATCGATAAGCAGAGCACTCCACACGGACCAAAACCCAGCCAGAACCAGAAGGTAGTAGGCCTTGGCCAGACTGCCGGCGGCGAAGGACAGCCTTGCGGCGTAGAGGTGAAGGATGATGCCGGCCACTACGATCCAGGGCAGGGCTAGGGTCCCTCCTCTCTGCGCCTCCAGGGGGGCGAGACACGATAGGGAGATGGTGCTGGCCACCAGAGCCAAACAGTCCACGATTTTCATGTCCACTTTGTCCTCATCTCGATACCAGCTCTTGTCTCCCTTGCCAGCTCTGGACATAGAAGTAGGGGACGAGTTAACATAGCAAGGAACGAATTAACGTAGTAGGGAGCGAATTAACATAAAAGTAGGGGATCAATTGACATAAAAATAGAGAATAAATTCACATTAATGTAGGGGATGAATTAAAATAGATGGGGTTAAATTGACAAAAAATAGGGATGAATTAAACTTAAAAGCATGGTGATGAATTGACATTAATGTATATTTTGAGGATGAATGGACTATTACTATTTTGTTCTAGTTAAGATGTGATCATATGATGTTATTTATGCCTATTGTAAGCTAGAAAATATTACAATTACTAAAATATGTATATAGGAAATAAGCAAAAGTATGACATATAGGGAAACTTACAAGAACAAGTTGGGTAATACGTCATATGTTATTATGTGACTGGATTGTGTATTGTGTGATTGATATAATCTAAAGCAATGGCATGTTGACGCATTGCTTTACATAAAGGAGATTAAGTTGTAAATATTTCCCATAGAACTATCTATAAATTAAAATATATTCATATCTGTTTTACTTTCATAACTGTCTGTTGTTTCGAAATGTTGTATTTGAATAACAGGGCACTCTCTATCTCTCCCTCCCTCTCTCTCCTTCTCTCCCTCTCTCTCTCCGTCTCTCTCTTTCTATCTCTCTCTCGTTCTCTCTCTCCCTCTCTCTCTCTCCCTCTCTCTCTTTCTATCTCTCGTTCTCCCCCCCCCACTCTCTCTCTCTCTCTCTCTCTCTCTCTCTCTCTCTCTCTCTCTCTCTCTCACGTCAGTAACACGCTAGTGTAAGCAGTGTACCGGTCTGACACCGAGGTCCTACACAAAGATAGGTCAGCAGCTTCAACAGAGCAGCTTGCTTCCGTCTTTAACGTTAAACCTGTGTTAATTTCCGCTAAAGGTGAAGTATACATCGCCAATTAAACAGCATGCTTAGCGGGCGTGGTGGAAATTTTTTAATAAGATGTTGAAAGGTCATCTCAGCTGTACTATTTGCTTTGAACTTGTCAGTGGGGTCGTACACTTATTTAAGTTCAATTATCAATTTCGAAATTTCGAAACGTATTTTTACATACAAGTTTGTACATTTGTTGTGTCTACACAAGTATATTAGGTAACCTGCTACATTTTCCACATAACCAAATGGTTTTCAATATTTTCATATTTTCATATTTTTTATTTTTTTATTACGTAGCTATAATGGTACCAGCGGCCGTGAAATATTATTTTAGAGTTATCCCCCTTAGTCTAGTAAACCATAGAACATTTAGATATTACAGTACATTGTTCGGGTAAACTTCAATAGAATGTTACCTATCCTACAGCGGTGAAAAGATATTTCGAGGTACAAAAGCGATTATATGTATGCATGTACTTTGATTTTTTAACTCCAATTTGGTCCAAAACGACAACCTAATCATCGATTGTATACTTTTAAGCCATTATCGTTCATATTTGTTTATATGTATTTTCCCATGAATAAACCCGATATCCAGGAAACATATACACAATAAAATATAAACACAATACAATCTAAGAGTAGTATATTTTTGTTATCCTATATACAATGAAAGAAATATTTTAATGGCCAATATTTTTTTAGGTCCCTTTAGTTCACAATGTGTCGATGTCATTCATCAACAATTTCCATGCTTTATTTTTACAAGAAACGTCTGTGCGACCAGTTCAGCATAAATCGTATTACTGATTGGTACTGAACAGGTCATGTCGGTCCATGTCTAAACTGCCCGCGGATACTGATGACTTACCCAAGGCCAGAAAAGATGCGAGTCAGGATCTTCTTCAGCTTGTCAGTGTGGAACACCTCCTCTCCAATAAACATGACGGACTTCTCAGCGATGGAGTTCTCGAGATGCGCCATGGAGACATAGAGAGTCGCCACAGCGAACACGGCTGCGGAAACCCCGAACGTAAAGTTGTGCGCACTGTGCGGTATGTGATCCACAGACAGTATGGCAACGCACAGGAACAACAGGTTGTATAGAAATACCACCTTGCTCCTGACAGCCGATACCATCACCAGCATGAGGATGATTGCTATGAAGCCCCATTGTCCGAAGAAATTGACTCTGAAGTCGTCAATGCCCGGGAAGTTGAGAGTAATGAGGAGTTGCGTTGTTCCTCTGGCCATCCAGAAGACAAAGTAGATGGCGAACTGGACGCCGTGGAAGAAGTCGTGGCGGAGGAAGGAGTAGTAGCTGCCTAGCAAGCTGCAGAAGAAGCAGTAAGAAAACATCGGCATTGCGGGCCGGAAGTCCTGGAAGTAACCGAGGTGATGAAAGACCAAGGTGGCCGCCGGAACTACGTTGCCCATGTAGCCGAGACCGTATGGTTCGCCGTACTTAGTGTTCTTCCTGGCTTCGTTTGTCGTGTTAGGGTTCTCTTTGACGCGGATCAGTAGAGGGTCAAAGATGGCGTTGCCCATCCCAGGAAGGATGTACCTTTGACTGACACCCTTCAAGGTCATCACGACGGTAGCGTAGATACCCGTTATGGCGATGAGAAGTTCTATGCTCGCTGCGACTCGGCGACCCCAGCCAAAGAAGGCTCCGACGCCTTCGAAAATTAACGTAAGCATGATCGCGAAAAGAACTGGGGGCATGATATAGTTCACTGTAATAGCGCAGAGCGCCAGAATGACAGCGACTGTCATGAATCCGATTAGTCCAGGGAGAATGGCTATTCTTACGATTTCTGCTCCCATAACCGGGGTTAGGATGTGGTTCAAACCCACCACCGTCCACAGGGAGGCGAACACAGCAAAGGCTGTTCCGGTCAGATGGTCGTTCCGCCGGAAGCACAGAAACGACGACACGAGTTGCAGGAATCCTCCCATTAAGATCAGGTGTGCCCCTGTGGAGATTAAAAAGAACGAGACATCAGTAATATATTTCATGACCCTGTTGTCAAGTTGTAACTTCTAAGTATCCTTGTATATTTCCAAAATATAGATAGATTAATTAGTTTACAAGATTTAATTACTCGAATCTTTATTTTGGTACGATTCAGACAAAAACTATAGCTAAGATTAGTATTTATTTGAAGGAAAGTAGATTAAATAATTAGCTGTACTGTAATATAATGTACCAGCATATTTCTTTAAAATATGTATTATATTATCGGCGTCAAACTGATGTAATGTCTTGTGAAATAATGATATTGATAGCCTGAAGGAAAAGTTCCCCAATGATAATAAAATGACTTTCACCTTAGGTTACTTATTCAGAAACCATTTCAATACGAAGAAAACAAAAGGAAGCTGAACGGAAATGGAATGGTGTGGCTATAAAACGTTATCCATAATTAATAATAATCATAACCGGAAGGAATCATTCCCCAGTGGTTACTGACACTTTAGGTTCCATTCCCCAGTGGTTACTGGAACTTTAGGTTCCATTATGAACTAAGGGAATTTCAGCCCAAACAAAACAAAATTAAACTAAATGATGGGTTATATGTCATGACTCGTATTTAGTACAGTACATAGCAGCGAAACTAGTTACTTGGAGCCACTAGCATCAATATAATAGGGACATATTTTCCGTAACCACTCGTATCTCGTCGGTTATTCTATAAATATGCATAGAGAAACAAGTACATGAAACATAAAAATCTGGATTTAAATTAACAATCTTGAAATCGACTCTAAATCCCAACTCTAAAATAAATAAAGAAATACATATACAAAATTATTGAAATTATTATCAAAATAAAAATCTGTATAACATTTGATTGGTTTTACATTGTTAGTCCAGTATAAGTCAAGGGTCATACGCTCGATGACAACAGACAACAAATACACTATCGGATTATCTCAGTCCAGACCACGACTGCTCTAGTTAGATATAATAACATATTTCCACTGTCCTGTAACCCTCTTTGTACGTGATGGGAACATCATTCCACAGGAAACAGTGAAAAATGAGTCTGTAGTGAGAAGTACAAGATGGAACAAAATACAAAAGGAAAGGGAACATTTATCTGTGTGTCGGACATAAACCAACATGTTACTAGTGGATTCGGATGTTAAAGTAGCTTGCCAGTTTAGTGAGCAATTCTAATACACCCCCTCGTCACAATAAATTGTATATTAAACACATTTAGTAAAAACATTGTGTAATAAAAGTTAGTTTCAACATTTTATTGACCAAAAATGTAATGGGATTGGGTAAAACCAATACAGCTTACCAGACCTGCTCCCTAATAACAGCTAACATTATGGGATGTTATTCAGCAATAATTTGTGTGTGTGTGTGTGTGTGTGTGTGGCGTGTGTGTGTGTGTGTGTGTGCATATTAATATTGCGCCAAATCTACGCTCGAAACCATGCTCACAGTGATACATTATTTTAGTAATTAGAGACACATTGATGATGGTTCGTCGAGTGTTATTGCATCATACGTGATCAACACCTTGAGGAGTAGTCTTCAAAACCAGACATTACTAATTAGGTCAGATAGTGGTGTCTCCGAATATACACCGATTACACAGATCGAATATACAGTATATATAATAATTATGTATTTTTCTAATATTACATTCAGTGTAACGGGCTAACCTTACAATTTTGTTGTTGTAATTAAGTAATTGGAATTCCTCCATGCAGGAAATGTTTACTATATTACACAAGAGGCGTAATCGGGTTTAGGCAGACTTTGACTTAGATCGCCGAGCTTAGTGTATACTTCCTCGTCAGGCGCTGTCTATTCACATCGTGATGAAAATACTCCGTGTTTTTAACACAAAGTATCTTTACACAGCAACGTGTATGCGTATGAAGTTAATGCACTCTGCGTATAGATATTATACATTCTACTTAATGTCATAGACATATAAACACGGTACTGAATGCCCCAGCTAATGACACGTTCTCCCGTCTATTAGCATCCTCGAAGATAAGGCAGTGGTGTCTCCTTAATGGTATTTGATGGACGTAAAAATAGCAACAATAAATAAATAAATATATAATAATAATAATGCGTATTTATAATGCACTACATGCATACTGCTTACTCATGGCACTACAATGTGGGAATATGTATATACAGAAGTTTGTGCGTGTACGATTACATGTATAGACTGGCGTTCGAGGATGATATATTAGTAGCTCCAAATACTTGAATTTTTAGAGGCAAAACACTTTAACTTGAATATGTATTATTCCTCTAATTAATTACATATTAAGTAAGTAACTCTTAGAAAAAAATGTGCGATTTTGCGTGCTGTTGTGAGCTTTTAACGCAGTGGGGAAGTATGGACAGAATCGGTAAAATGCTTCCTCGTATCTTAGTTGTTTCCGATCTCATTATCCTTAAGTCTTATAACTAACATATGCTTCGAATAAAATATATAACATTATGATGAACTTATTCATTTAGCGTTAGTTAACAATCACAGTACAATGTAACTTCGCGTTGACACTAAATGCTACAGCATTAGTGTAAAAACCTGAAAATTACGCAAACTAATGTTAACATCTGATATACACGGAGCAGAATAAAATATAATATGATGCAATTTATATAGTAATTATGAATTATGCCACTTACCAGAGAGCGTTAATGCGGCTTGAGAGAAGGGGCCAGTGAGCATGTTCTCCACGGCTACGATCAGGGCTGACATGATATTTGCCAACAATCCAAGAGTTGCTGGTTCTGCATATAGCACGGCAGCAAAAGATCCAACTTTCTGTTCGGGATCCATTCTGATCTTCTGACGGTTCCCCAAACTATCACAAACTATTACCTGCAAACAACTACCTCCTTTCCTTTTCTCCCCAACTCACGAGTGAATCCCCGAGAGGATGAAAATGCAGTCAACAATTCGTAGACTCTAAGTAATGTTCTCTTATACAGAGAAGATTTGGAGAGAAGAAAAGAAAAAAAAACGTTCCAGAAATATTTACATCAATTAAGTGTTCTCTTTTTCAAACGTGGTTTTCTTCTCCATGGATGTTTGACTTAGAAGACTATTTTTCTATCTCCTCTTCAAAAGAGTTCCGAAATTGTGTGAATGATATAAGTTCTTGCCAGCTTTATGACATAGCGAGAACAGTAAGGAGTCTGTAATCTCTCAAAATGTCGCAGTGATACAAACCGGTGCTCACGTGCACTATATAGAGAACTTTTTACACCGGGTCTATGACACGAAGTTCTATTATTAACTTAGGCATGAGCACGCCTACACCACAGATATCATATCTTTACAGGGTGGGTCATTTCTAGTAACTTATCCAGGGTTTCATTTCAGACGTCATGTTCCTATTTCAATCCCCGGATCTTCCCGTTATGGTTCCCTCAAGCACCGCCCACAGGGATATATTCTCGTCTCCAACGTGTGTATATAACTTGTTATAATTTGCATTATGCGCTACGATTCGTTCAATTACAAATGCAAGTAATTGCTTTTGACCAATCAGCAGGCGACGCACCTCTGACTCGGCCAATCCGCAAACACGGAAGAACGTTATTGTTTTTTAATACATCAAATATTGTCAACCTGCCTGACCCGGAACCCAGATATAGAAAGTTTTGCAAACAGGCAACGCTATGATAATATCTCTACATGATAAACACGGTTGATAGCGCAGGTGTTGGTTTGATAACGTGACGTCTGTGGACGTTAGTCACTCCTACTGGAAGTTTAAGTCACTCCTACTGGGGATGTATCACGCCTTGTGTTAAAATACGCTAAACGTTCACGCGATTTCACGAGAACAGCTTTTCAGCGGGCTCTCGCTGGTAGTGATAGAAGACGACACAGGTCTATATAGTGACATCGCTATTGTGAGAGTGAAATGGCCCTAATACGGCGAACCTCGGCCACAGTGGCTGGGCTGTATTGTACGTTTGTAACACTTATTATAGTAGTTGTTTTCAACTTTGTATTTTTCGACACAACCGGAGTGCCAACAAATGTGCCCTATGGGTGCGTTCTCATCATTCTATCAATACTCAGCTTAACTGTCGGTAAGTAATAATTGTTTCTACTTTATTTCATTTGTTATTCTAATATTGATAGACCTATTCCAGGAAATATAGACTATTTTAAGTAGGCATACTTTATGAATATTTTCTATATGATAAATTCATACCTAAACTAGACATCATTGTATTGTAATTTTCTATTAATGGTTTTAAGTAGATCTATTAAAATTCATATTTCACGTAGGGATAATTGTTTATATATATTGAGTATTCAACATATGAATAAGAATGAACATCGTATCACTTATATACGAATATGAAAACGATTTTCAATCGTAATCATGTCTGGAAATGCAATATTAATTTTAATTTAAGTTTACAACACAAGATTCATAGAGTGAGGTTAAACACAAGTATTGATTTAATATATTCTATTGTTTTTATTTTATTACATTTATTTTTGGGGGTATTGTTTGCAATTGCATTTTTCAACAATAACTATGCGAGAAATGATGAGACTTGTTAGCGTGAATCACAGCTTGCGGAAGTAACAGCCATTTCCGCGAAATATGTAAATAAATGTCACGTGACAAACATCCCATTGCGTATTCCAATTATTGACTATCGTTCTATTTCCTTATTATGTTATACAAGTATACAGGTATTTTTATCGTTACTATTAAATCAATATCAGATAGAATTGCTCTTCAAATAAAATCAATAACACCAACAACCAGGCCGCGAGATTACGAAACCATTTGAGTACGATTTCATGCTCAAGCTCAAAATGTTATATGGGGATTTGTGAACAAAACCTTGAAATGAGCATGAAATCGTACTCAGAAACGTTTCGTGATCTCGGGGCCAGGTGTTAGTTGAATGTTGACCCAAAGGGAAATAATGCAGAAATTCAGCCGATATCGAAGAAGAAAAATCCACAAGAGAAAAAAGACGAATTTATAATAAGAGTAGCACGTTACAAAGAGAATTGTTATATGGTTTCTACAATTCAGTTATCAACGGATGTTAACTATTATTGACATAAGTACATGTCATAACTACATACATATATCTAAATGTGTATTTAATTGTACAAGCTACCGGTATATGCTGTCAGTAAAGTTTAGCATTAATATCATTTGCGTATTTGTAATCACATACCAGGTAACATGAATAATGTCTGTTATTATATGCATTTTTATGTCCCTATGTGTGCCTATACTTATTATCTGTAACCTGTTTCAGACATATAATACCATAATAGAACACGACATATCTATTTAAAGTCCATCAGGCCATCATTCACACCCCTTAGCCGTTTGTCGTCATTGCTACCAAATGCCATAAACATCAGCGCTACTACCTAATGCACGTAGTCGTCGCCTATGGTTGAAATATTCCCGCTGCGACGTAAAACAATAACAATAATAACCTAATACACGTATTCTAATAATAGCTTGCTAAAAAATATTATTAATATTATTATTACTACTACTATTATTATTATCATCATCATCATCATCATCTTCATCATCATCATCATAATTATCATAATTATTACTGTTATTATTATTCCTAAATGTGACTATTATGTTATTTTCAGGCATAACGGCAGAAGACCCTAATGAGAGTATACTACGATCGTTCCAGTTATGTTTGGCAGCCATGTGGGGTTCTATTGGCATATATCACGTGACCGAGGGCACGAATCCCCAGGGTGTGACAGACGCCGAGGCATTATGGGCGGGGTACCTAGCTTTCCTCATTATATTTCTCCTCTTTGTAATCGGATCACTGCAGCACAAGGACAAATTCGCAGCAGTTCTCTCCCTTGGCTTTGCTCTTTCTTGCGTTTTCGAGATGGCGTCTCTTTGGCGCCCTCTTAGAGGAAGCGCTGCAGCGTATTACATACTTCTTGCAGCATTAGTTCTTTACGCTATTTCTACCAATCTCCTGACGAAGCTACGGAAACGGTCCGGAGAAGACAATATCGAGCAGGTGACGCACAACCAAGGCCACTCAAAAGATTACATCCCTCTTGGACACGCCATGGACACACTGGCCTTCGCCGTCATTGCTGGTCACGTGACTGGCATCTATTGGAATCCGGGTCAAGAGTTCATGTGGGTGATGGCCGCCGGTGTCTTCCAAACCGTAGCTGGTGTAGTAGCCGTCCGGAGATCCGATGCTTACAACGGCTTCCTCTTTTTCCTCCACGGCATGTTCTGGCTAGCGAACGCGTATACCTTCTGCATTGAGTACGTTCTAGGGATCCCCATGCCCCCTCTTATAGCTATCCAGGTAGTCTACATCATCACGTTCTTCTGCATAGCGGTTATCTCCCTTGGTCGGGAGATATACCAGTTCTTGCAACACGCTGCACTCATGGTGATGTGTGTAGCCTTCTGCGTCAACGGCTTCACCGGGGTGTTTCTGGGTGCCATGGGCTGGATCTGTTTTGTCTTGTCTCTCTATGGACTCGCAGCTCACATCAGTCGACTCAGAAACGGTGCCTTCAAGATACCCCTCGGAGTCCGTTTAATCGAAACCGCAAAGATGAAGAACTTTCTCGTTGAGAGATGTCGTTGCTGCGCGGTCTGTCTCTACGGACGACTGAAAGAAGGCGGGCGAAGTAAAAACTCGAGCCTTTTCTCTTCAACAGAGATGTTAGGATACTCAAAATATCTTGAATTAGACAGCGTTGGGTTTGCCCTGAACGCTGTATCGGCTCTTGCCGTGGTTTGGGCGCCTCTGGGACCAGCTGTGATGCCTTGGGTGATTGGATTCGGAGGCATTCCACAGATGGTCGTGGCGTCTATTGCCTTCGCAAGAGGCCTGACAGTTGAGGCTCTCTCCTTCTTCACGTTCGCCTCTCTCTGGCTCATCTGGGGTCCAGCAAGAGCTCTAGGAATTCTGTTTCTAGACAACTCTGTTGCCGCCGCTGTGGGAACCATCGCCTTTCTCGTCGTTGGTCTCATGAACCTTGGACTGGCTTCCCTCATCAACAAAGCTTGGTTTGTTATATGTGGAGTCTTCGAGCTCGTTGTGCTGGCCTTCCTGCTGCAAGTCCTCAACGTCCCAAACGTCAGCGTTTACGAAATAGTCATCATCATCATCTTCGTCATAGTCTGCATCTACCTCTTTGCTGCCTCTACCCTAAGGACAGTCCTGGGTAGGGAAGTGTTGCCACTGGGGGCGCCTATCCTTCAAGTCAGCTATATCCACTCCCAGGGGGATCAGGCTATATGGGCTGATGCCAAGAAGCAGAGTGGAGTCCAAACTATTGGTGGTGAGACACCCAACTATACATTATAAAACAATATGTATTTCATCTATGTATTCCAACTATCTATAATAAAGTAACAGTTATCATATGAATGGTAGCTATCATATTCAAATTAGAATAGACGTAAATGTGCTATTCATCAAAAATATATTTTACTTTTAATAATCTACCCAACACATTTACATTCTGAATTATAAAGAAGTATTTGTAATCGAAATATAGCCGTCAACAGTGGTCAATCAAATTCATATATTTCATTTTATTTTTTTCTACAGATATAATGAACAAGGGAGGAATATGTGGTATTCCAACAGATGTGGTATACGTGCTGGCCGCTGCTGTGAAGTTTCCTAAAGCTGTGGAGGTAACAGATATTATGCCAATTCAAATAACAAATATCGTTGGTTTCTTGTATAAATAGGCATTCAAGTAATTGAGAGTTTGCTGAATGCTATAGCACATGTTGACATATGGGTGAATAATTCCCGCTGTGACGTACACTTGTTATTGGAAATATCTTGAGTTATTTCTATTTAACGTCAGTTGACTCGTTTCATTCAGAGAGCGTACAAGACAAAGAAGGAGGCAGATGATAGGCCCATGTCCATGTGGATCTCGCGAAGGGATCAGATTGCGGCTGGTCGTCCACTGTTTGGAGAACTGCTTTGGGACTTCATGGATGACATTTGGCCAGGAACAGTCAGCCTTGTATTGCCTAAAGGTAATCATGAATCTACCTTCAGTTATTGATTGATATTTGTTAATAGGTTTGTCCAAATTGCAATAGAAACATTTCAAGGGTTCATGTTCTCTAGGGTAACGGATTTAGTCATGCCATGTTCATGTGTGTGCTTTAAATGTTAAATCAGAGCGATATAGATAGATATAGATAGATATACAGACGGGCACAGACGAGAAGAAAGATAAATATATAGTAATACTCATCATGGTATATTCCAAAATGTACGGCATTCTCATATCTCGTGATACGTTTTCCGACCTTGAGCTTCCAAATATTTCAAAGTCGCCATAAAAAAAAAAGTAGTTTAATAATCCATAATTCCTTTACAGGACCCTGGCTGGACAGTTTGGGTATCGGGACTGCCGAGAAGTACATAGGACGCCCGGACAGTATCGCTACCCGTATGCCGGACAACACGGTCACGTCCGCCATCATCGACATGTGCGGACCCGTCGCCACGACCTCAGCCAATCCCACCGGGGAGGCGGACACCACCCACCACCTGCAGGTGCTCGCCAAGCTCGGCCTGAAGAACGTGAGTGCTCGATACCTCGTATCATCCTCTGGCACCTTTGTCATGTCTCCTTTCTGGAGGAAATTTGGAAGAAATATCAATTGTTGCAGAGGATAACGTAATGTGTGTATTTTATTTTATTTTTTATTTGATGTCAAAATGCTTGTTCCGAATACGTCGAATTCCAACTGATCACAGGACGAAGACAGAGTGTTTCTCTCAGTGTGGGAGTTGGGTAATTGATAGAATGGAATGGCTTGGGCGAAATGAAATCCTAGTCAAAGACGTTTCGCGGCCATTCTTTCTATTTTAAATGATTTTTACCTTTTTCTTTTTAATCGGCACTTTTTAAACTGCCAATTGTTCCATGAATGTAAAAGCAATCATTACAAATCCAAATAATTGCCACGAAGCATCTTTGACCAGGCCTAGGTGAAATGATAGTGACGCGTTTGCTGTTTGCTTGTAAAATCAAAGCTGTAGTGTTGGCTATGGAGGAAGGTATGTAAGAAAGAACGGGGAAAGAGATCGATCTAGTATGTCTATGAAGCATATTTGGTCATTGATATGATCGGTCAAGTCTGTAAAACTGGCAGTGCTAATGTTTGAGTCGGTTCATTACGGGCCACCAGAACATGATCTGGCGATATCATTATAGTTCAATTACTTGTTGTGCCTATGAGTGATAGTTACATCTGAGCTTCATGTTTCCATGTGTTGCAGTGTGACGGAATCCTGTGTAGCGGGCCTGCACCAGAGAACTCTGCCTCAACAGTTGTCGACTGTAGAAGCATCAACAAAGGGGGACAACTTGGCTTCTTCCGTATCGGTATCGTTAAGAGAACGTATGTGGAGTCCGTCTTCGAGAAGGTTCTTAATCGACATAAATCCAACAAGGTCGGGCTCCCTGCTTGTCCCTCGGTGGCCAGTTTGGGGAGTCAGGACAGCGGGATGGGCGGGGGCGACAACAGCGACACCGGCAAGCAAGCAGACACCGAGAGCGGTGGACACGACAACCAGGCATTCGAGGATGACACCGTGAGCATAGCACTCGACGACGTATCCACTGAAACTAAGGTTCACCAGGACGAGATCCCAGGAAGGGCGAATCCTTCATATGATGAGCATACGTTCTCCACTGTAGCAACGCCAGAAACCAGTGTCAAGGACAATCTGTACACGGAAGCTGCGCCGCTGAGACGGTCGTCGCTTATCGCAGGAACCAGTACACCTCAAAGCCAGGACCAGAATCCGTACGAACCCGTCGCAAGGTTTTCCGGCGGACCTGCTCTGCTGAAAGCGTATAGTCAAATTGGTGGGAAGAAATCGAGGTCATTTGGGGGCAGCGACGCAAATATCAAGTTCAATCCTGTCTACAAGGATAAGTGAGGTCGAATCTCGTTTATCGAGATTCTCTAGTTTTGTGATATTGGTTGTCGGTTAGGGCTGTATGACTATTAAAGAAGGGACAGTAACGACAACTCTAGACACTCTTCCTATCACCGCTAGAGCTGTTCATGCTCATAGTATAGACGAATAAATTAATATTACTATTAAAGTACTCAGAACAAGTTTCACCCTGATATAGATCTAGTCGTATGTGATGTATAATTATATTGGACAATAATTAGTATGCGTCAGTTTTTCTGTGATTATTGTCATGAACTTAAATCGATACTGAAGCGTAAATACAGTACGGTCTTCAGATACACATATCCTTGTTGGATTGGTATTTATATTCCAGTCTCTACTGGATTTAAAAAAACAACTGTAGAACGATACTGTATAGGAAGGCAATGCAATTCACACAAGGAATGTGTATTCATGTGTATGTATGTAAGAATATTACCATTCATTATAATTATGGAAAATGTAGTGCATTTAATGCACCGCTATATTTTTATCCATGTACATATTTATACAATATGCAATGTGCAATGTAATATGTATACGTTTAATAAATTATATGTTTATACACTGTATGTTATTGTTACTTAAGTTTTATTTACGTGTTTGATTCTCTCTCTTTCTCTCTCTCTCACATGCCACTCTCACTCTCTCACACACATGCCACTGTCACTCTCTCTCTCACACACACATGTCACTCTGTCACTCTCTCACACACACATGCCACTCTGTCACTCTCTCTCTCTCACTCTCTCACTATCTCTCTCTTTCTCTCTCAACGGAATGTACAGAAACATTATGAACAATGATTACATTTTTATCGAAATTATATTTCTCAAGTATTCAAGTTTCAAGTGTCTTTATTATATATTAAACGGTAGCAGATGAGACAGACAAACAAGCACATGGCATGTTATTATAGTATATCGATAAGTCTGTTCTATTCCTGGTTTGTTTTTGTTTTTACTGGATGTTATTGTCGGCATGCAAACCACGTGATACATAGCCGTTACCATGTGACGAGACCTTCAGTAATCGCGCAACTTGTGCAAAGCTATGTGCATTGTCAGTCTATTGTTCTCTAGCTATTTCGAATTTGCACGACCGAGACCCAAGTCGGCAAGTGGCCCCATGGGATTGTACATTGTGAACGCACAAGTACAAACACATACATTACTGTAAGCATGTATCACGGATAGCAAAACACGGCGGCGTTTTGTTATATTATCCTCAGGAGAGGAATTTCTTGCAGAAAGCCCCGGGTATCCTTGCATAAAGTTCTGTCCATCTTATCAACCGAATATTGGGTTATTTAGAGTTTTGAAGAGTGAGTTTATGTGGACAACAGTATCGTCTAACCAATGGTTTTAAGTTCTATTATGTTCGGTAGTATTCGGGACTGCCCGGTAAAGTTCGGAACTGTGCAGTAGCATAAGGTCAGCAGCTGAAAGGATAGTCAGCGGGTAGGAGGACGAAGGCTCTGTTGTTTAGGACAATGTCAACAAGAGGACTAGTGAGGATTAGTGAGGAAATCCCCATCTTAGTATAGACTGAAAGTGAATCTCAGTTAAACTTCGTGAACTGTTACATACTAGTAGTCTATGCTTGCTACGTTAAAGTAAAGCTGAATATTCCTAAGATAAATATATACAAAATTATCAAATCCATATAAAAATGAACGACTGCATCAGAGTTGTATGGCAAAGCGAAGTATAGAATAGGTGCATGTAACCAGTATATATATGTAACAGAGGATCATGCCGATCCTGGGATTCGAACCCGAGTTGCTGGATTGTGAGTTCAACGCTCTAACGAATGAGCCAAAGGGGTTATCCCGCTGGCCGAGACCAGTAGGAGCATCTTATAGCACACCCGACTACACATACATGGATAGATAGGGGAATAGCATTACCGACAATAACAACCGATGTAAAGATAAACAAAAAGAATAGAGCCGATTTGTCGACTAAGTATCGGTAAAGTGTGTGTGCGCGAGCGCGCACATGTGTGTGTGTGTGTGTGCGAGCGCGCGTGTGTGCACAATCAATAAAATCAAATATACCGCAATGTGTCTATATATCAAATTCCTAAATAGAGATAGTTGAACGGTGAAACATCATTTGGGATTCAAATATAACCTGACCATTTTTATGTTTTTGAATTAAGAAAAGTTGAATTCTATCAACTAGTAAATATTTAGAACTTAAACGGAAATTGTATCCGTATTTTATAAATTCCAAGAATTGGATGTGAATTGTCTTATCATCTGTGAGTTGAATCGGGAAAATATTAATTTTCATGTTAGAACATGTATAGCTAAAATGAAAGGATACTGCATGCCTTTCTCCAATTTAATAATAATATTCAAGATTAGATTGTCTGGTATTTGAATATTTCAGATAGTATATTGAATAACGCGGTGATAACGCCCATCCGGTGTACTATATTTCATATATTTGAATATAGTATATTAACAGATCGTAATTAAGTAGATATTGGTCTATAACTATACCATATAGATGACTATTATATAATAATACAATTTGGTATGCTCTAGGTAAAACAGTTCTGAAAGAAATCTTGTAGAACCTACTTTACGCAGAATTATCATCAAATTGGTATTTTGACTAATCAGTGACTAATCATGGTCTTAATAGATTGGTAACATTCTGAATTATGTAGAATATAATTATGTATGGTTTTGAAAGCCTTTCATGAAGTATTTCGTTGTGAGAGAATCAATTGAGTCAAAGTTTTGGCATACTTTTAGGCACTGAAACGATTCTGTATGGTATACCTTTAAGATACTATTTCCCCGCCAAATATTAAACTAAACGAGGTAATTAAACATACCTACTGATGCGGGATTGAATTATCTTTCATTTGATATATCATAAGTGGTATTGTAGCGCGTGTATATCCTCTAGTGAGTGAATATACGATCGTCATCAAATAATGAACGTGGAGGATCGATTATGATGTAATGCACTATCCGAATTGTGTAAGAAATGTATTTTCATAAACTAGAGATACAGACCTATCTAAAGATACGAACCATCCTTTTTGGCAAAGAAAACAAGGTTAAAACCCTCTGAGCTCTTTGACTATGACGCAAAACATTCATTTATTTTAAATTTGAACAGATTGGCATAAATCATTATAACCTTGCCCTGTAGTCCCGAACTTCACTTTTTAACATTTTTTTTAATTTATTTTAGACATGTTTTGGCATAATTATTAGTAATAATATGTATCGCATTTTCCTAAGGACATGTCTCAATTTTGTTAAAACATTCTTGAGTGGAACGTGACAAGTAAAAGGTATGACAGAAAACCGGTTTTGCAACATCGTGGTAGCATTGTGCTTAATGTACATAACGTTAATACGACATAATTAACCAATGGCGTACTAGTATTTACCCATTCAATAAGTTTGAGCGATTCGCCTCAAGCAACCGTAGTTAGGAAAACATCGACACCAAATTAAATGGGTACTTCCTGGTTACTCGTGCTGTTTCTCAGATTGGCAAATCTGGTGCATATTTTAGGATTGGCATTTCGAACTCCTTTATTCCAATGATAGCAATTCTGTGTCAATCTTCCGTGTATAAGTCTGTTCTACATTCTGTCACGTACAGTATTTTTTCTTTTCAAAAAGTTGTTTGAAACGTGCATTAATGCATAGTATTACCATGAACTGGGTGATATAATAACCATGTTAGTATAATACACGTGTATTGAAAAATAAAACTCATAATTATTATGGAATGAGTGCTTGTGTAGGGTATAATGATGAAAACAATATTATAGTCGTGTTCATTTAATTAGACCTCGTGTTTTTTCAATGCATTAATCACACGGGTGTCACAGCCGAATTTGCTTTATATTTTCGTGAAAACAGACCCAAACCCAAGTAGATTCTGGCCATGTACCTTCTGCAACATGTGCACTGAACCTTTAAAAGTGTTTTTAACATGTTCTTTTAACAATTTATCGTGTTTGTTAGCTATCGACATGACTTCTCCGTAGTATGCAATATGATATTATTTAAGAATTTTACACTCGAGTCCGAGGTAGTCCAGCATTGGTCTGTGTCAGGTCTGTTTTGTGGAACCGTTTACGACCTGTATACTGCCCTATCACAGATAAAACTCAAACTCGGAGCTAAATGTCGTTTCTTTCATCATGCACATGCCGGTCAATAGATCAACAACAACAGCTCACATCAAACATTGAGAAAGAAAATCACTACTGTCAAAATTATTCTGTCACGGATCAATGCGTGAGTGATTATGGAGTTTGTCGTCGCTGCGGGAATCTTTCACCCATTTGCGACGATCGTATTTACACCCATTTGTATCGTGAGTTTAATTGTTGTTCTTACGCGGTGATTTAACCAGCTTGTAGAAAAAACACTACCAATGTGAATGCATATCTTGGTTTCTGTGAGGGGGATCTGTGTACACAGAAACCTGTGGCGTCACAACTTCCTGCATGGCCGCCCATTTTTTGGGGGGTAGGTGTCTTTGGACAGGAAATAAATATATTTCTCAACGACATGTCACGTAAAATCTCACATGTCAGGAAAGATTGTTCTTTCAGAATATGCAATAACCCCGATAGTGACCATTATTCTCTATGCAAGCATAATTTTGCCTCTTTAAAAGAATTATTCAATTAAATATGCAAACACATTTATTAATATTTACACATTTACTTGGAAGACATTTGCCTATAGTGTTTGTGACTGAAAATCGATATTACAATAGTTTCTACAGTTATATGAAAAATATATTCTCGCATTCATGTTCATAATATGTTACTGGATTTATTGGACTCGTTGGCAAAAAAAAATATATTACTATCATTTTTGCCAATGAGTTTAATAAATTCAGTATGATATGACCACTAATATGAGATCCTCTATTAATATCATAAATGTGGACGTTAAAGGTATACTTGCCCTGTATTTCAATAAATAAAACAAATAAAAAGGAAACTTGCAAAAAGTGGCGTCCTTCCCAACAATGCATGATTTTGATTTCTCAATATTAGAAAGCCTAACAAGGAAGATAATTAACCGTAGTTGAATGAAGTAGCAGTAAAATAATGGGGCCAACCCTGCTAATAATCGAACGGAGGTGCATATAGAAAACATGTTAGGAATACGTGTATAAATCATACAATACATGTATATATTATATTATATCATATGTGTAATAGTATATTGCATGCATAAAATATTTAAATATTATAATTATTAAATCTTGTGGTGATAGAAAACATTATGTAAACAAATTTTATGTAAGGAAATATTGGAAAAGAATAACATAATGTGCATTATTTGAAATATTATTTATTGAAATATTTGTACTTTGTTAAGTTTAAAACATACAAGGTAACTACAACATTATTCAATACAATTAAAACATTTATCAATAGGATTATTATGTTACCACGATATACTGAAGCAATATGAAGAGAGACGATTTGATCGCCAACATCGGTGCTGATCACAATCATGCAATTGATCCTATAGACGTAAAAGTTGCTAGGAGACAACCAATTCATGGAGTATTCTTGTGAATTTGCTACAATTTGGAATGTGTAAATTTGCTCCACTTTTTATGACATAACATTCCATTATATAATTGAACATGTTATACCAATTCAAAGTCCTGGGGGTTGCCACACCCTACCTTTTCGCATTTTGCATCCACCCCCAAACACACGTGTTATTGTTCTAACCATTTGAAACTGGCGTCGAGTCACGTAGGCATTGTGAATTATTCGATAGGAACATACCATTGTTTTGGATAACTAATATTTATATTCTACAAAGCAATCTAATAATGTCTGTTTAATTTTACAGTTTTGACTAGAGTACGTTTCAGGCATTAACAGATAACCTATTTCGTCAATAAGTTATTATTTTTAATAGACTTACTGTATTTAAAATAATAAGGTATAGATCTATATGCAGTCCGCTACCATTGATGCATTTCACTAGCTTAACCTTATTATCTGATGAACCTGAATAACACTGGCTCAAATAGCATTATTCGGTTGGGTCCCTTTGGGTCCGATTACACTTTTGCTGAATTCTAACACAAGATAACATTACCACGATTAGAACTTTAATGTTATTTTTAATTTGCAGAGGTCGCCTAGCACCAAATCCCATGCAGGCGACTAGAGTCCAAAATGCGCAACTTCTCGCCCAAGAAAAATAAATTGTGCGAGGGCCTTTAAATTCGGGTGAATCGCTCGATTGGATAGTTTTGCGTAAGGTCCTACATAATCATGAAATGATAATTCAGCCCATTATAAGTAAGTGTATAATGTTATGCGTAAATTACAAGTATTGCATTTATGACATCATGTATACATAGAGTAAATAACATAATAAAATTAAATCATTATAATACAACTTTGAATTTCATTATGAATATTTTCTGCGTATTACATATAGCACTTTCATCAAGATCAAAATAAAATATGGCAAACTTGAGAAGAACAAGACACATAAAATCACTTATGTGGTTATTCTATGTATTGCTTCCGTATTGCTTAGAAGCAAAACATACATTTCTAAATGTACGTTTATCCACTATTACCCCATTGTTATTTTAAAATAAAAAAAATTACGATGTTTTTTTAATGAACTATTCTCAAAGTCGCATAATGTACTACATACGGTAGTATTATTATAGCCGTAAACACGTGATCACTCCCTGGTAGCTGTGAATGCTTTGAATGCGCTCTTAGAGTGAGTGAATTAGTTGTTTTACGTCACAGTAGAAATCTTTCACCCATATGCCTACATGACGAATCTTTCTTAGAAACGTACGTAGACACTGGGAACGACGTCGTCATATAGCTGCTTGATGTTTTTTCAGCCTTTGACAATGTGGACCATA
>JAUTBT010010349.1:0-24368 GCA_032361225.1 Lepetodrilus schrolli
TCTATACACTACAACAGTCACTCTCACACAATGGTAGTGCATAAACAGTAGGTCTATACACTATACAAGTCACTCTCACACAATGGTAGTGCATAAACAGTAGGTCTATACACTACAACAGTCACTCTCACACAATGGTAGTGCATAAACAGTAGGTCTATACACTATACAAGTCACTCTCGCACAATGGCAGTGCAGTAACAGGTCTATACACTATTTAGCACAAACACATGTTTGTAAA
Organism: Lepetodrilus schrolli; assembly: GCA_032361225.1. NCBI lineage: Eukaryota > Metazoa > Mollusca > Gastropoda > Lepetellida > Lepetodrilidae > Lepetodrilus > Lepetodrilus schrolli. The sequence goes on from JAUTBT010010349.1 coordinate 242, forward strand.
ATGATTTTAAAAAATATTAAAAAAACAAACAAGAATTCAGCAGTCATAATGCTAAAAGCAATGTAGACATTATTCTGGAATGGTTTTATATGAAATAGGACAAAATCTAACAGCAATGGACATCACAATTCATTGGGTGCAAGTTTCATAAGGCACAATAAAGTTGGACTTACAAGGTTCAATTGCCACAAGTAAAATCCAGGTTAATGTTTATTCAATCAGAGTAGTCTGTAAGTCTATGTGTCTATACCTCATTCATCAGATTTATTGTAAACCTATGCATGTCATACATCTATTAAATGGCAAAACTATAGAATTTCACATTTGGCCAGTTTTTACTTCTGGCAATATATTACATGGACAGTGACGGCCATGACGGCTCCTACCTGGGACATACACAAGCACACACGTTGAGATACATATCTTAAACATATCTAAGTCAATCAGACGTTCGTGCCTGGTCTCCATGACAACTCGGAGGAAGATGAACCACGACATGGCGGGCGTCACACAGCTGCCTCCTTACATTGTCCACACCAACAATATATTAATAATAAATTCTACTTCACTTAATGTTTGTAATTTCCACACCAAGAATATATTAATAACAATCACCAGTTCACTCAATGCCAGTTGTGTAATGCACGATTCAATGGAATGCAATATCCATGGAATAATGCTACTATTATTTGCCCAAAACTATATATATAACAGAATCGTGAATGTAAAATCACTTCCCTTAAAACCATTGAATGATATCAATGTATAATAAATATATTGAGTTTATATTATAATGTATCTTGAACAATATACACAGATTCAAAGTAGATCTACAACAAAGGCACTGAATGAAAGTTACTGTTACATCTATCAGCAGGATGTGACACAAATGTAACACTATTTACGTACTCGTAACACTATTTATGTAACCATTGAAATGTCTATGGCTGCTGTTATTATGCATGTCAAGTCAATTGTTTTCATTCATTTCAATGTCAATTGTTTTCATACATTTCAATGTCAATTGTTTCAATGTCAATTGTTTTCATACATTTCAATGTCAATTGTTTTCATACATTACATTTCAATGTCAATTGTTTTCATACATTTCAATGTCAATTGTTTTCATACATTTCAATGTCAATTGTTTTCATACATTTCAATGCCATTGTTTTATGATGTCTGGAAAACAATGGCTGGGAGTACGACTGTACTCGCCGTTCTATAATAGTTTTATAATATCACAAAGCAGACCACGTCTCCTTGCTGAATCACTCACTACCACTTCTCCAGAGGATTGGTTGGTTGATTTGGGGTTTAAAGCCACTTTCAAGATTTTTTTCACTCACATCATGGCTTGCATGCATATGTACTGCTTGTACTAGTCTGGATTTCACCAGTTTTTATAGTGCTAGCGTCTTGGAGGTATATCAAGCCGCAGATAGAACATGAATACCCCACTCAGACACAGAATACCGACTCCGGGCCGACCAGTCCTTGCTTTACCCCTTTAATACTGAGTGCCAAGCAGGGGAACAACAAGAACCATCTTTTAACATCTTTTGGTATGACGCGACCGGGGATCGAACCCGCGACTGTCCGCACTCCGGGCCGACACTCTAACCATTACGCCACGGAGCCGGCTCTATGCTCCAGAGGGAGAGGTTAAGTTAACTACATAGTTTCATGTGATTGTCGTTTTGGTCATCATGAGACCTTTTCTCAACTGGCAAGTTGCTGGTCAGGACAAGGAACTGGCTTAGCTAAATATTTTATGCATGATCTTCACATGGAGAAATTCTGTCATGATGATATATGCTGTGATATATGCTGTGATATATGATGTGATATATGATGTGATATTTGATGTGATATTTGATGTGATAAATGAAGTGATGTGAAACAATAGTACTATATTAATGAAACATTTCGTTATTAAAATTATTGATAAAACTAAATGCTACTTGGCACATTGCTACCAGCATGACATGCCGGATATGAGTGGGAATATTATGCCGGACGTAAATGTTCACATATACACATGACTGGGTATGAGCCATTGTGTTTGTAAGCAATGAGCTATAGCCTATTTAAAAATTGTTCTGGCTAAAGAATTCGGTGTCGTCATAATTCAGTGTTCAATCCAGGAACCAGTTGAAGAGGGGGAGGTCCCCCACACTAATTCTGATGGGGGTGAGTGAGTGAGTGATTATGGAGTTTAATGTCGGGGTGGGGGTGCCAACCCCTACCTATTGCATTCCCCCAATAACACGTGTTATTGTACGAACCATTTGAAACTGGCACCGAGTAGGCTGCAAACTATTCCATCAGAAGATGCCATTGTTTTGGATAGTTAGTATTGATAATATTATTCTAGAAAGCAACCCAAAAAAGTCTGGTCAATTTTACAAGCAGATGATGTTACCATATTGAACATGACACAGACGAATACAACTAAGGGGAGTAACCGAAGATGTATTTCACTAGCTAAACCTTATTATCTGATGAACCTGAATAACACTGGCTCAAATATTATTAGGATTGATCACTTCGGGTCCAGTTACACTGTTGCTGAATTCTATCACTAATATATACACTGATAATATATTACGACTAGAACTTTTATGCTCGAAAATGTACAGAGTTCGCCTAGCACTAAACCCCTGCGGACGAAATGTCCAAAATGTGCGACTTCTCGCGCAAGAAAAAACTATTTTGCGCGAGGGCCTCTGAATTCGAGTGAATTGCACGTCCTGGATTGAACACTTTAATTGATAATTACCGTCAGTGTGCTTTGTCAATATTGAATCTGACAACTTTACGTGGACAAATTAAACTAACAAGAATGAAGACAGCGCCTATGATGTACAGTGTTATTACAGTGCTTTCTGCTGGCATCATACAACGTGTCACCTCAAAGTCACCATTTGTCACCGACATCTGAAATAGGAAGGTAACACACCTCACAGCCATTGTAATGTCAACACAATTTCAGTTGGACGATATGTTGACTACTAATGCCAATATGCCTTGTCGTCATTATTCACGTGAAAGGGAAGTTCTACCTTAAATGATACTCTTGCAGGTATTTACCAAATGCACAATCATGTATCCAATATGGAAAGATATCAACTCTAGATGCAGATGAAATATTGTGTGTACAATTTTACAAACTAAAATTCAGTGAGTAAAAGTTGAAGCTAAAGTAAAATGATAGAAAGTAATTCTGTATAACTGAAATTTTGCATTTCTCTCAATTTGCATTATCATCTATCAGTGTTTGCACGTACAGATTATCGATTGAAAAGACTTACTTCATAATTTAAGTCAAACTTTTTGCATGCTACTGGTTTTCATAACAAAAACAAGTAGACAGATTCTAGTCAATGTATAACGCATACCAGGAAATGTTCAAGGTTGGCAAATTTAGAGGTTAAAGAACTAAAGTGATTTCGAGGATTGCTATTTTCAAGGATGCCTGTCAAGCATTTAAATAAAATATTTGTTAGATTTCATCTAACAGTAGTGGTTATTATATATCTACCTCCTGATCGTCGCATGCTGGGGACATGTGATCAGCGTAAATCCATTGCGAGTATCCATACAAGTTACAACGATGTGATAATTGCTATCCATACATGTACACTTAGTTTCAAATAAGCACATAGTTGTAAGAAATTAAGCTGGTTGTAGTCCTGCAAATCCAGTGTCAACATACTGCATACTTCATACGTAAAAAGTTTAAGACCTTTGTTTTTCGGTTCATAGATCAATGCGTGTGCGTGTAATACAACGCAACGCTAATTGACATGTCCCCTTTCTTTCCTTATTTAGACACCGGATGAACGTACTTACAAGTGTCTCACAGGTATCTTTGTTACCCTACATTTAACATTTTACCTGGAATTGTCTTTGTTCTTAAATTTACTATCGCTATTATTTCCTTATTGAAATATATAATTAATTGTACATATAAGTTATTACAATGTTGACAACTGCGTATGTCAAAACGGATATTTATACTGACGAGCACAAGGCTCTAATGCATGATAGTGTGTTTTTTAACCTGACAGCGTAAGGAAAATTTCGTGGCTTGAATTATTTAGGGGATGACTAATTAACCTTGAATACGTTGATAATTTCCAACCTTGGAAATTTCAGGGTATATGGTAGTTGATAAATAAATTCATCTTGTTGTTACTACTGTGTGAGATGTCTTACCAGGAAGAAAGACGGAGTGTCTATATTCCTCCAGTTGTATGATGCAATAGTGAACTCTGGAACACCGTTGTCATGGATACGGTGGCAGCCATAGTGCCTATGACCACTGAAGACAAGCCGGGGCTGCAACCAGTCGAACAACTGAAAACAAAGAGTGGTGCTGTGATGACTAGCTTCACCGGGCGATGATCTACCACCCGCCTTCGAACATCTCATATGCCATTAACACAGATTTTCACTCCTTACCATATCTCCTCATATAATACACTTTTTTTTAACCAAAAAACTGACCTCTGACCCCTGACATCTTCACGGGGGTGCATACTATTGATGACCACAGAATTCTCAACTTGTTTTTTCAAGACACGATCAAAACCATGTGTTGGCCATTTTGACCTCAGATCGCTATCAAAAGCTGACAAACATTCATGAATGCATTCGTCTATTAAGATTAAACAATCAAGAAAATGTACTGTTGTGTTATTAGTTCACCAAGGCTTCACTGACAAGACCAAGGATGATAACTGCATTGCCAGACTTCGCACCCTATCAATATCGCATCAGAATGATAACTTTTGCGAACATTGATCCCGGATCCCCTAAAGAGATTAATTGCATCTTGATACTGTAGTGTAAAGATACCTGTTTAGTAGCCTCCTCTGATATACAGTCCATCTTGGGTCTATACATGGCGCTCATCTCCTCTGCTGGCCCTTTGTCCGGAGTATTGCAGTTAACGTCGGAATGCCGGAACATCGGGAAATGCTGCGAAAAAGAATATTTTGTCCTCAAGATTCCCATAGAATAGCCTTGTGAAGAAAATACATGCTGATGAGATTCAAACTCTGAACCCTTGTTTTGTAGAGTGACCATGGTGACAACACTAGCCACTTTCCTTTTTTATTTGAATTGGGGGTTTAGAGTCGCTTTCAAGATTCTTTCACTTATATCACGACTTGTAAGTTTAGGACAGGAGGAAACCCACAACATCCGTAGTGCTGAATGTTGCAGTAAACCTGCGAGCACTGGCTGGTACTGACAAGTCCAATGATGATAACTGCATTGCCACTCTACAGACATCGCATCCTATCAATATTGTTAGAAAGGTAACTTTCGTGAACATTGATGCCGGACCCCCCGGGCGGGATTTGAACCCGGAACCTTTGGCTCCGAAGTCCAATGTTCTACCACTGCGCTACCACCTGCCAACCATTTTCCTACCTCATCACGCAAGCATTGGATCTTTAATACTTCGACATGTCATTGTGCAGGAACATTTTATTACAGAAAATTTGTCTAATTGAAATATTAGATTATAAAAACATTTTCAAGGTCACATATGGATTTGCCCAGTATTGCATTATTAAATGGACATGTTGACAGCCATGTTTCTTCCATCCAAAAAACACACCCCTTGGACTACCATTACAAAGCCAGTGTTCAGAAGTGGTTGTGAGACACATGTAACATGTGTATGGCAACTGAAAGTTACGAGATTCTGATTCCGCTCAAAGATGCGCAGACTGACCTGTAGTAAAATAGGCTTGGTGTACGGGAAGCGCTGCCACTTATGGCACACACTGTGACTACTGGAAGACATCGCAGGATTCTGAAACATATCGCTATTGTATCCACCAATCACAAAGCAGCGCACTGTTAAAGCTAATTTTCATAAGGAGTAGTGGATACTTAGAAGTTTTCTGTTTTCATTGACAGCTATTAACGTATTTACAAATGAAACATGGGTTCTACAGCATTCTTAAAGAGTACATACAACGGTAAGATTATTCTTTCAGAATATGCAATAACCCTGATAGTGACTATTATTCCTTTTGCAAGTATGATATTGCCTCTTTAAGTAAATCTTTTTGTTTGTTTAATGTACAACTGTATTAAATTGAGAAGGGAATTGAGAAGGGGAAAACAATGACAGCACACTGTTTCACTGACCGGGGTAATAATGTAGCACGTTGAGCAGGCTTTTGAGCGTGGATTTGGTGCAAAATAAACGTGCACATTATTATTATTATTATTATTATTATATTGTGATGGTTCAGTAGCTCACCTGGTCACATTTGAGTTGCTGTGCGATATCCTGCAGCTCAGCCACTGCCTTCTTACACATAGTACAGCCGTCTCCATCCATCCTCATGCTGTTCACCAACACAAACAGGTTGCCGTGGATACGCAGCATTCGTACGGGGGGCGCGCTGAAGGCTTTTTCAAATCTATGTTCATGCTCTTCTTCAATCCTACGTAAATGAAATTAGAGAAAATGATAATGTTCACCAGTGCTATTTAGTCGTTCGAATATTAGCGTAAATATTGGTCCACATAGCTGGATCTTTGGATTGCTGGAGACTAGACTACCAGTGACTGGTTCCCTGTGTCAGCTGTCAAAATAAATAAGAAATGTAACAAATTTTGAATTAGGGTTTAGAACGACTTTTCTTTCGCTTATATCACAGCTTGTCAGTTTAGGGTAGGAGGAAACCCGCAACATCCATAGTGCTGAATGTTGTGGTAAACCTACGAGAACCAAGGATCACAGGGGGCGGGTGGTAACCCCAATTTAAAAAAAAATGAAGAAAAAACAAGGATGATAACTGCATTATCATGGTACAGACAGCGCATCCTATCAATATTGCATCAGAAAGGTAACTTTCGTGAATATTGATGCCAGGCTCCCGGTACAGGATTTGAACCCAGGCAATTGGCTCTGGTCCAACATTCTACCATTGTGCTACCACCCGCCCCTTCAGTCAGTGATTATGGAGTTTAATGTCACTGCGGGAATCGTTCACCCATTTGCGACTACCGCCCCTTCAGAAATAATACTGTACTGAGTTTATTAAATTTTGATAACTGTTAATGGAGAATATTGTGAACTCTGGTCCAGGGTAAACTTCCATGATGCTCCTAGATCCACCAAGAGACCAGCAAATACCTATCACGCTGATCACCACAAGAGTGCTGTTCAGCTTCATGATAGTGCCACCAGGACTATTGACCTATGACACAGTGATCTGATACTTACGCATAGTGAAAGCCAATATCGTGGTTTCCAACCAGTACATGCATCTGTGTGTTCTGTGACGTGGAAAACATGTTACGGAATCTCTCCACCTGTTCTTTAAAATCTTTGTCAGAGACGGACTGGCCATCATCTAGTAGATCACCTGAAAGTGTGTAGTGTGCATGTTACTATCGTTGATTACTTTCATTACTGTGTATGTTACTATCGTGGATTACTTTCATTACTGTGTATGTTACTATCATTGATTACTTTCATTACTGTGTATGTTACTACCATTGATTACTTTCATTACTGTGTATGTTACTATCATTGGTTACTTTCAATACAGAATATCTATTCTACTGATGTTATGACCAGTGATGATGTAGACCAGAGAAATATTGTCCAGACTATTGTTGGCTTCTCAATGTTACTTTTCCCTGTGGTCATCAGTACTAGATATCAAATACAGATATGCTGTGAAGGATCTTACCTAACACAAAGACTACATCAGGACTGTGAATCAGCATACTTGCTTGAAATGCTCGTTCCATTTGTGACTCTCTGAAAACATGCAAAATTGCAAAACATTCATAAATCACAAGCATGGTATTTGTTCATAGGCTATTTATATACATAACGTTAATGTATTTGTTGTGGTCTTAGCCGTGGAAGGCGTGTCAGTGTATGCCAATGTTGATTGGGTTAATTACAGACTATGACGGAAAACCATTTTTTCCCCCCACTGTGTGTGGTGCTGCCAGTTTCAAGTCGGATGCCGATGAATACGTCACAATACAAATACTGTCCCACAGATAACACTGTGTGATGCCCCACATGTATAGTGGAATAGCATCCTGTGGGTTATACATGATATACAAACACTAGCATATATTAAGTAGCACATACTGTGGAGAAGACCTGCAGCCGGTCTCACCTTCTCAGTTTATCAAACCAATGTCCACGTGATCCAAGTAGGTGGATGTCCGCCAATACCATCACACGAAGCTCCTGCTGCTTGGCCCCGAACGTTCTGCCAAACACGCTGCCGTTCATCTGTGGCCAGGTGCACTGGAACAACACCACGTAGTAGTGCAGGAACTCGCAGTACACCACCAGCAGGAAGACGAACACGCCGGCCCGGAATAACTTGTACATTCGCAAATACAGACAGAAGTTGCTAAAGAGCTGACAGAACCATCCCATCATGTTCCGGGCAGTCCATAGACAGGAACATGGATCCACTGCAGCAAGAGTAATTTCCTTTAGTTCAACTTCCTGATTATAAATGTCCTGCATTAACTTCTGTTACTGTCAATCCACGTAGCTATCTACAGCACTGATGCAATTTTCTGAAAGATAAAGTTTTGTTCATAACCATGTTAATAGCAAGAGGTTATTATTGAAATGTCGCTGCACATCTCACAAAGTTGTAGCAATCTACAGTTATAAACTCGGAAAACATGGTAAATAAAAACATTAATAAGCGAAGTACCTGCTATTCTTAACATTGCTATCCTCAGATTGGTACGAATATTTATATAAAAGAATTTGCATCATATCAAATATGGTCAATTCTGGTTACCATTTAGACCATGTTTATGGCCAAGTAGGTTCATTGCTATGATAATGACTTCTATACCGCTATCAAGTGCAAATGCAATGATTTCAAACACTTGGGATTCTCACCTTTCAACTGTAAAAAAAACGTCTGTGTAGAGTTGGCCATGAGCAGTATTCCACTGAGTGAACATCACTCATTATCTGTGAAGATCACTCATTATGAATCCACTGAGTGAACATCATTCATTATGAATCCATTTACAGATTTAGTCCAGCTATAAGGACATCGACACCCACATCAGACAATGGTGGTGGTGATCCACAAACATGCATCTCCCTTAGCATAGGTAGAATCAAAAATACATTTGTTTTCCCCCGACCCGTACTATTGATTTCTCAAGGGATGTAATACTTGTGGGGATATTTGGAAGAACAGGGGTAAGCTCATCCTTATAGCCATACTAAATCTGTCAACTGATTCATAATGAATGATGTTCACGCAGTGGAATACCATTCACAGCCAACTCCACACAAAGTTTTTACAAGTGAAAGAAGGTGAGAATCCCAATTGTTTGTGGTTCATGAATAAGAAAAAAACAATAAAATATTATTTATTGAAAACTTGACGGTACAATTTTACCCATAACACAATTATTCATCAACATGTAGCCAATGCTCTCAGACAAGAAAAAAAGTTGCTTCCAGAGTTTGTAAAACAAATGGAGATAATACTGTGCATGCCAGTAAACATTTAGAAATAAATGTAATAGGGCTGTAAGTATCCTCAGGTACACAATTTTGGGGCCTAATACACATAGATTTACAATGATGCTGCATTTCCTACTAGATAACTATTTAGACACGTTGAAAATAGTGGAAATGTTTGTTGGAGCGTTATCGATGTTTGTAGAACTTGTTTGTGAAGGTTCTACTTGTCAAGCCCTTATTATGAATGACAGGTATGAATTCCGCCCGCAACCCCATCCTTTTTCTTCAATTCTATTCACATGTGCGTCATTTTATAACATGCAATGATATCCGCGACATAAGAATAATGCAACATTGTAATGATACCGATTTAACGCAATGGCGAAAGATACATATACAGCTTGAACTCACATGTATCTGTCCATAGAAATCTAATATGGAAGCTGGATGCCAGATGATACGACACTCCGCTAACCAACGGAACTGTCCAAGGATGGCCTATTGCTGTTGTAATGGCATATACTGTTACAGTGTACATGGTCTTCTTTAGCCCTTGGATCCCCACTATACTATCTTAGGGTTAGGGTTAGCGATGTAATTCAAAATATTTTGGACACATTTAATAAACAAAATATATTTCCAATGTTAAACGTCATCTTCATACACAAGTTAGCTCTGCACATATGGAAATGTTTAAGATCTGAATAAGGTGCATAGAATGAAGGGTTGACGTTGAGTCGTCCTGACCCGGAGAACTTCCATATCTTTCTTAATTTGTAAAAGCGCCATTCTAAAAATACATATATAATTGTGCTATGTGGGATATTACATAGACAGGTATTTTGACAGTGTACAATTTTTAATAAGGAAGAAATTACGAAAAAAGGCGAATTGACATGCCGTGTACTGAATTACAAGCACTATCTTTATTCAGGATTTGTTTTGGTTCTAATACTGTACACTTTGTTTTTCATTAATAACAAAATATTTACATATGATAGTATTCTTGATATCATAACAGTTATAAACATCTATTTTCGATATATGCGTTTAGATTTTTTAAAAGAAAGATCGCATATAATAACACATCTCAATTTGCAAATATGCCTTTGGAATTTGAGTGGGCAACATTTTGCGTTACTTGCCAAGATCAGCATAAATTGTTCGAAGGCACATGGTTCCAAATTTCAATCAATCATATATTAAAACTTTAACGTACGTGACAGTTGATGCAGGAACTCTTAAAATAGCCTGGAGCCCATGAATGGAACCAGCATTTTACTCCATGGAAATCATTTTAACAAACTGAGAAAACGAATGTCTTAGGGAAGTGTACGGAATTAGAAGCATGTGCGGTATTGGAGGCCCTGACTGTGCATGTTTATGTTCGTATTGTTCTGAAAGGTGACTGACATTGTCTCGACTGTGACATCATCTTAAATTACGTCACTAAAACTGGCATCGGAATACATTAACGGAAAGACCCACAGTGCAAATAGGAAATGGAGCAAGTCTAGCTGTGACATAATCTTAAACCACACTGCACAAGTCTGTGACATAATTTTAACCTTCTGGAAAACCAATTATCACGTGGTTCTGCCTCTGGTAACCGTCCACGAAGCAGGTACATTTTAACATGGCTTTTGCAAATCGTTCATGTATCAGGAAACTGGTCCCCAGTGACATCACGCATCTGTCACTTCCGCTTGGCAAGGAATTTTCAACCTCAAGGACTGTGTGTTTTTGTTTACATTTTTCACTGTACTACACGTTTGCTTCGTAATAATACGCATCATCTATAGTACGAGCTCGCATGTCCCCGCTGGACGTTAGCTTCACTCGCTAATAAGATAACTGAATCATATTTCTAATCTTAAACAGCACCAATCCTTAATCAGTGCTTCCAAGTACTTCACAACATCCTTTCAACTGAATACATAATTTGTATGTCATTTTAATTGTTGATGTAATTTTTTAAATGTATTATTATTATTCTTGTTTTTATGTTACAGGAAACAAAATCATCCAATAACAAACTGAAGATATTGTACAGTTCCAAGGGCTACTTCAATGCTTCTCAGGTGTGTACATATAGATATTATCCCCGCTGGAGCTGCCATATTTGCATTGTTAGCAATTTTTCTTACAGGTTGGAGAAGGTAACTGTCTATAATTTTAAATGATGTGATTCTGGTTATTATTGCCATTAATTAAATAATACTACATATACTATTGCCAGTGTCATTGATTATTTTTATTCATGATATATATATATTTATATATATTTATTATGTAGTTTTTAAAATATTTTATTTTTATGGAATTAGGGTTTGTCAGTTTAGGGCAGGAGGAAACCCACAACATCCAGCTGGCACTGATTGACAAAGGATGATAATCATATACATTGCCACGGGACAGACAGCGCGAAGAAAGATGATTTGTCATAATAATGAAATGACAATATTTACATGATTTATTTGAATAACTATTTATGATAATTATCTAATTAAACTCATGTAGCAATATTTCTGTACAGGCAACACAACTCTTGCATGCCATTGCGATTACAGCTGACAAGGTCAAGGCCATACAGATGCTGGAGACTGTAAGTGTTCATTTGGAAATAATTCTGTTTGCTCCTCATGCTTTTGTCATTGTATTGTATACCTTAACTGAAGAATGAATATGACTTTATTTAAAGATAATAAAATTAATAATGTTTTTGCTGAATCTTTCCAAAACAATTAACCAACCCACTTTGATAATAAGTTGTGAAATATGACAGTTAATTGTCCAGGAAAATTAGGCTTGATAATAACAATGTTTAATTATTAAGAAAGAAAGAAATGTATTGATGTACCAAGTTAACCCCCTCCCTGCTGGATTAGGCACTGGCTGCTCTTTAGGGCATCTCCAGTTGCCTCCAGCATGGAGAGAGTTAAAAGGCAATGTATGAAATGAAATACATGTATCGGTCTCAATTTCAAGAAAATTACATGGAACAAGATACTGTACTAGTTTGTGTACAAGAAACTGCAGAGGGATTTACCTAAATGTTTCTCAAAATCTTGAAAATAAAGTCAATATTAAATCCAGTGGGTTTTTTTCAGCGTCTTTGTCGGATGTCATGTCAAGAAGCCAGAAGTATTATTGAGGCAATTAACATCCACAATGACAGGATCTTAGTACTGGACTGTGTGAAGAGGTGAGCCCACTATTTTACTGTCAATGCTCAATATAATCCTCAATGCTAGTGTCGTCCTCAGTCTAATGTGTCGTCCTCTGTGCTAGTGTCGTCCTCAGTGCTAGTGTCGTCCTCAGTGCTAGTGTCATCCTCAGTGCTAGTGTCATCCTCAGTCTTCTGTTCCACTACTTCCTTTAACGCCATGTAGATATGAAACATAATCTGATTGGTTGAGCTGTTACCTTTTCTTTCTAAAAAAGATTAACCAAATTTACGATGCGTTTTTTTAATCAAGAGGAGTGTTTAATGTTATATGTGATCCTGTTTGCAGAGTGCTAACAGACTATCAGACACGACTGGGAGAGGAATACATTCTGAGCTGCTTCCTGTACGAACACGACAAACTCCGCGCCATGAGCATCCTCAACACCGTGAGACTCATGTTCTCTTGATTTCACTTAGCCTCATACATTATTAATTTACATCCAGTTTTGTAAATTCTGAGACATTTGCCACCAATGAATATAATTCATCAGTAACCAATAATGACCTACAGTACCCTACCTACAGTAACCTACAGTAACATACAGTAAACTTACAGTAACATGCAGTAATCTACAGTAACCTACAGTAACCTACAGTAACCTACACTAACCTACAGTAACCTACAGTAACCTACAATAATCTACACTAACCTACAGTAACATACAATAACCTACAGTAACATACAGTAATCTACACTAACCTACAGTAACATGCACTAACCTACAGTAACCTACTGTAACCTACAGTAACTTAAAGTAACCTGCAGTAACCTACAGTAACCTAATGATGGTGATTCCAATGGCTGTAGTAGGATGAGATGGACATGTAAATGCTAACTTTGTGAATGCTTGGAAATGACAGGTTGAATACTGTACTCCCCAGGGAGTTGAAAGGGAAAGTGAGTGCACCTGAGTAATATATATGTAGCACTTCACTTTGAGATTGCTTTCCAGTGTGAAATTGTCCCATTATTGAGTAAAAATACATTGTTATTATTATCGGTAGTTATTATTCTTCTATTTCCACGTCTATCATTATTATATTTTATTTGATTTGGGTCCAAGAATTCTTCCTCGTGATGAATGAGATTCAGCGAGACAATGGAACACTATATGTTCAACTTTTCTTGCTCAAAGTTGCACAGTTATAGCACTGATTCACATACATCTCAGCATTATATCAGATATCTCAGCATTATATCAGATATCTCAGCATTACATCAGATATCAGCATTATATCAGACATCTCAGCATTATAGATATCTCAGCATTATATCAGATATCTCAGCATTATATTAGATATGCCAGCATTACATCAGATATCAGCATTATATCAGACATCTCAGCATTATATCAGATATCTCAGCACTACATCAGATCTCAGCATTATTATTATTATTAATATGATTATTATTCTTACATGTATTAATATACACTATATTTAATGTGTATCTGTCCAGGTTCGCTCGGACGTTCACGACAAGACTCCAGCTGGCGGCCACCAAGGTTACGCCGCCCTGGGGGGTCTATACACACAGTCACAACCACTCGTACCGCACCTGTACGGAGACCTCGCCAAACAACAACTCCTACTTCCTGTAAGTATTGCGGCCTGTGTGGAAATCTAGGTGATATTTTATCTGCGATTGCAAACATCAAGTTATTTAGTAATGGTGTAATATCTCATTTGGTAATCTCACATTCCCTGCCGTGCTAATTAGCATATTAGGCTGGGATAATCAGGATAAATTTTGTCAATCAAATCTGAGAAGAGTTGTCCCCCTTGATATGCTTTGTGGCCACCATGGCATGGACATAGTGTAACCTGGCTACAATAAACAGACACATTTTTAGACCAGTTTAACTGCTACATTGTATTTTTTTTTCACTAAACATTCTCCCTGGCAACACTATAAAAATAAATCCAGTTCCGTAATGAACTTTGTCATCCTTATGAATAAAGCAGATTTTCTATTGCGTATTGCAGGGGAAAGGCTCGATAGCACTGTTACCCACGGCTCATGCTAATAGACCTCCCTCCATATACTCCAGTCACCCGTCATACGCCCACCCCAAGGACAAGAGCTACGCTGAGACCCGTGGGTACCCGGGCCATGTGGGGTTCCCTGCCAAGGTGGATGGTGAGATGACGTACCCCGCCGGCGCCCCACCCCTGGGGTTCCATAGTGGCGCCCCCGCACCCACAGGCTTTCTGGAACTGGATGCTGCTGGAATCCCCTACTAGATATCTGTTGTGTATACGCCTTGGTTGCATGTGATAGAGTGGTCATAGCACTACAAGAGTTGGAAGAGTTTGTACATAGCGAGTAACAACTCTGGTAATGTTACAATCGCTCTGATCTGTGATATTGTACATCTGTGTCGATGAATATGAATTTCTTTTCATAACATTTACTGATGTAGTGAAAACATGGAATATTTAGGGTTGTTAATGACAGGTGTTATTTAGGTTTGTTTTAGATATTATCCGAGATCGAAATAATGTGACAATTGGTCATATTCCCAAATATGTAAGACTAGACTTTTCATGTTTCTGCTATCATCTCATTAAGCCAACTTGAATCCATCCTGTCCCTTTCAGGATTACATACGTGTCTTTAGTACATAATAATTAATATGATAACTTTTACTTGTATATACTATATATTTGATGAGTTTTATTTTTGTGTGTATAACTTTACCAAAATATTTTTCATATCTTATTTGATAATCCTATCTATTATATGGAGAATTTTACATTTTCCCAAATATATGGGTCCAAGAATTCTTCCTCGTGATGAATGAGATTCAGCGAGACAATGGAACACTTTATGTTCCACTTTTCTTGCTCAAAGTTGCACAGTTATAGCACTGATTCACATACATCTCAGCATTTTATCAGATATGCCAGCATTATATCAGATATCTCAGCATTATATCAGATATCTCAGCATTATATCAGATATGCCAGCATTATATCAGATATGCCAGCATTATATCAGATAACTCAGCATTATATTAGATATGCCAGCATTATATCAGATATGCCAACATTATATCAGATATCTCAGCATTATATCAGATATCTCAGAATTATATCAGATATCTCAGCACTATATCAGATATGCCAGCTCCACCTAGATGACACAAGGCAATGAACCAAATCAGCATTAATCAGAGTTACTTGACTTTGTCACATTTTGTTGGTGTTGCATTGTATGATTAGGCTAGACCAATTTGATTACTAATTTTTCAAATTCATCCTGCCTTGATTTTTACCAAAGAAAAATAAAACCTTATTTTTTTTGCTTTGGCAATTTGTTTTAAAGTAAAGCAAATAAGTTATCAAATTGGTTGGGCTTTGCCATGCAATGTTTTTATGTTATACATGTGTATGCATCTTTTTATTTTTAAATTCTTTGTACAATTCCACACGTTAGACGTGGAATGCATGTTAATATGCTGGAGCGTCCACAGGATCCTGTCTCAAATATTTAAACAGAGCATTATTTACCATACCTGCCACGAATAATTCTATGTTTTATTTACTCTTTTTCAATTTGTATGGTTTAAATTTGAAGCTGGATAACCAATACAATTTCAGGAATCTTTAATACTAGAAATCAAGTAAAACTGTGTCACTTAGGTCTCAGTCATAGTTCTCATGTCACAATATATTTAATACGATGTATTGCGTTTTTTCAAATAGACATATTAATATTCCCACCAATATTTACAGAGATATGTTTACGTTTACAATACAATTATTTGTGCAAACCTGTGATGAAATTGGATTATTGTTTGTTATCTATTTATATTTTATTATTCTGCAGAAAGTGGTTGTTTTAATGTGATCAAGACGACTCCACTGAGATAATCATATTACTACCTGGAATGATGCAGAGTTTTTACAATGTATATATTTGTTAGTTTGCCATGGTTACATCTAATATTAAACATGAGTTGTTGATATGCTTTATTAAATTGGCTGAGTGGTTTTGAAATAATGTGTCTGTTCTTATCATTATCATTCCAGTTGGCTGGAATTGCGATGGACAAGATTCTTTAGTTCTACGTTTTTGGTAGAGCTGGTGGGACATTTCAGATATGTATTGCGTTACTCTTTCCTGAGACATTGCTGTATGACTGACCAATATACGATGAGTGAGTGAGAGTGACTATGGAGTTTAACATCACTGCTGGAATTTTTCATCCATTTGCAATGACCCGATACACGATATGTATTGCAATATACTAATAAAATTATTAGCTAGAAATTACTGGGCTTACTGTATATTATTGTTATTCAGTTAACATGATGTCACTGATATAATACAGGCCAGTTAACCTGCTGTCAGTAATATAATACAGGCCAGTTAACGTGCTGTCAGTGATATAATACAGGCCAGTTTACATGCTGTCAATGATATAATACAGGCCAGTTAACATGCTATCAGTGATATAATACAGGCCAGTTAACGTGCTGTCAGTGATATAATACAGGCCAGTTAACATGCTGTCAGTGATATAATACAGGCCAGTTAACACGCTGTCAGTAATATAATACATGCCAGTTAACATGCTGTCAGTGATATAATACAGGCCAGTTAACATGCTGTCAGTGATATAGTACAGGCCAGTTTACATGCTGTCAATGATATAATACAGGCCAGTTAATGCACTGTCAGTGATATAGTACAGGCCAGTTAACATGCTGTCAATGATATAATACAGGCCAGTTAACATGCTGTCAGCGATATAATACATGCCAGTTAACATGCTGTCAGTGATATAATACAGGCCAGTTAACGCACTTTCAGTGACATAGTACAGGCCAGTTAACATGCTGTAAATGATATAATACAGGCCAGTTAACATGCTGTCAGTGATATAATGCAAGCCAGTTAATGCGCTGTCAGTGATATAATACATGCCAGTTAACATACTGTCAGTGATACAATATAGGCCAGTTAACACGCTGTCAGTAATATAATACAGGTCAGTTAACACACTGTCATTGATATAATACAGGCCAGTTAACATGCTGTCAGTGATATAATACAGGCCAGTTAATGCACTGTCAGTGACATAGTACAGGCCAGTTAATATGCTGTCAGTGATATAATACAGGCCAGTTAACACGCCGTCAGTGATATAATACAGGCCAGTTAACATGCCGTCAGTGATGCAATACAGGCCAGTTAATATGCTGTCAGTGATATAATACAGGCCAGTTAACATGCTGTCAGTGATGCAATACAGGCCAGTTAATGTGCTGTCAGTGATATAATACAGGCCAGTTAACGTGCTGTCAGTGCCAGTTAACGCGCTGGTTTTGTATCTTGAGTGAATCAGAAACTCTGTAGGGCAGGGTTCTGGCCTCTGAGTGTGTCTGTTGTTTATGTATTTCAAGTGTTGTACAAACAATATTCAAGCGTTTATACAACCAAGGAAAATTGAAGACAAAAGACTGTACATAATTTCTAGACTTTATTTCATTTCGATGTCAATATCAGGGACTACAACCATTTCCCGAGACATCAGACAGACATCGACATTCTGTTGATGTCGACATAACTTCCAGGTCAAATTGACATGTGTATACATCACATGAGAAACGACCATTGACACGTGTATACATCACATGAGAAAATACCAGGCAACATAAAGATAACAGGAAGGGCATACCCATGTACTTACAGTAGAATATTGGTAGCACAGACAATATATTACATTTTTTTATGATTCAATGACCTATACTCTTGCAAACCAAGCATGTTCAACTCATGTACCCATAACAACCAACAGATGAATTTTGGTTTGCAGTGCACCATTCAATCATAAAATTAACTTTATTTTATTCACTGTATATTATTCTCTACTTGTTCAAATAGTATCATTTTAAAATATATATATATATAAATCAGATTTAAGAATATATCCTTATACCTATAAGTGTATTAAAATAGCTCAATTTACCTGAAAGCATAACTTGTACAGAATAAGAAGGAGATAACATTTTGGGAATTATATGTAGTTAAAAAAAACTGTAATATAGATCAAATTTTAAAAACTTACAATAAGATATTTATTTTCTCAATAACAAAATCCAAAACTCTTTCAATAAAACAACATATCTTCAACAGTTATCCATTTGAAAGGCAAGTCTATGTTCAATATGGTAAAGATTGCATACAACATAAACTGCCTAACTCTAGAATTGCATACAATACACTAAACTGTTTTAAAATGGAATATTTGGTAGATGAATTTGTGTAAGCACTTCAAGAAATCATGTATTTGATAAATATAAACTGATAGGATCAATAATGAGGGAACTTCTGTAAATCTCACTGAACATTACTGAATATTTCACTTTTCTATGAAAGACAGGAACATTGCTAATAAAACATAATACTTCCTGATTAAAAGAATGGAAAATCCTCCAAATATTGAATATTTGTTCATTCACATAAAACTGACCTAGTAATTTTAAAGTGTTAATAGACATAAATTATTTATTCATTAAAATAAACACTATTTCGTTAATAGAAGAAGACTATGTAAAAGACAACATTGAATCCTTTAACTCATTGAGCAGTGAAATAATCACGTAATGATGTGTGTTTGTTGCAGTGAAGAATGCTCAATACTGCTCCACGTGACCCCTGACAGTGACTTGGACTAAATGACAAAATCTTGCACATCGTTTTGTTCGTATTTTTACACGATAATCTTATTGACTATGCTGGAGGGGTGCTCCTATATTGGTACACCCATGGGCTGATTTTCTTGCACGACAGCCAAGGGATGTTAATAATAATAATAATAATAATTAGATTCATATAGCACAAGTACGTCTATGTACCAGGACATGCTTGCAGCCCTGGACGTGTGCATTATTTGGTGTGCCCATGATACATCATGCTGTCAAGTTTTCAGCCAAGACAAAAAATTATGAAAAAAAACCATTATTATTTTTAGTGTAAACACTTAAGGTATAATTATATGAAGATATGTATTTCATTGTTCCTTAATTTGAATGCAGAAAGTAAAAAAGAAACCACCCATTGATCTTGTGCAAGATATAACCCATTTAACTGCCAATCTGTCCATTTATATTACGTAAAATATTATGTAAAATATTACGTAAAATATTACGTAAAATTACATAAAATATTATGTAAAATATTACGTAAAATATTATGTAAAATATTACGTAAAATATTATGTAAAATATTACGTAAAATATTCAACATTTGCTTCTCTTTTACATAGGCTTCCACCAAGATGAACTTTGAACTACTGTGTCCACAGAATCAACATTTATATATATAAACAATACGATTTTCTACAGCATGCTGACACACAGCTATAAAACACACTGCTTGCATACAGATGTGATTGCACTGATAGGTGAACTGTTGCTCAAAGTCTGTCAAGCAATGGCTGTCGTTCACCACTGACGATGCAACATGAACGTAGAAACAAACAGCAGGAAGTCACATGACCCATTCTGTAACAGCTTGCAACACAATCTTCTCACATTATTTGTTTAAAAGAAAAATAACCAGAAAAGGTTGGACAACACAAAAATACAAACATTTTATATATATAGTATGTAAAGATATCAATAACGTTCAAAGACGACCCTGAATATTTCATTTTGAGAATATAACATTAGATATTTATCAACTGTTAATAAATCTGAAAACGAGACAAACATACATACATTCCATTTTTGTCATCAACATATAAAAAAAATCCTGTCATGTGCAATAGAACAAGGAACTTAACTAATTTACTAAAGAAAAAAACCACTATACAACTAATAATAATAACTGCCAAAATATTAAGCGCATGGCCGATATATTCTGTGTATAAGCAATGTAGAAGGAATTGTAGAAGGATATATAAAGCTCCATATATATATATATATACCAAACTACACAGGTAGGGGAGAAAAAGGAACTGAAATCATAATAAAGTAAACCAGGTTTCAAATACTAGCATATAAACATCACAACATATTGTTTTAATATTATTTATATATTGTTCAATTCGAGCAATTGTTTACTAGTAACATGGCTCAGAAATACACTATTTGATATAAACAGACAGATCTATATATTACTTTATGGAATAGAAATTATTTGTATTTTATGTCTTATCAAAATTAAAGGGCTAGGAAGGAGCTGTACATAATAACGCACACACTATAATTGGTCTCGTGTAATAATAGTGGTTTATATGTTGTTACGATTACTATTGCAGATCATAAGCCTGTAAATCATAAAAGCTGCATTTCTATAATTCATGTTTGCACTTCTATGGTTGGTTTGCCACTAATAGCAGGCATTTCCAAGCTTAATATTTACTTTGCTTTGAATCAATAAAATAGGAAAAGTATTAACTATAATTGAATTTGGAAGTTTTTGAAAATATTGCTCTCATAATGAAGATATAATTAATACGAGCAAATGTTTTGTTTAACTTCATAAATAAATTAATTAGGTCCATTTTTTAAAAGCTCATTATCAAGTAATGGCTTCATCATACCTGTAAATCTCAAGATGGATTATCTCCCTTGATACAGAAGTTGAGTTTTCAAGAGATATCTGTGTTGATCAAATTTGAACAATTATAAATATTACTGCATTATTTATTTAATACTTGTATTACAACACATACCTTTTATTAAATTACTAGTAGTGGCAAACCAACCAGAATGATTGAATAGAGAATGCACCTGTACATCTTGCAGATTGCAAAACTGATAAGTAAGTCCATAATAGACAGCAGTAACATTAAACCTGTACTTTGAACAACTGTCCCAGTTGAAATCACGTCAGCACTAGCCAAAACCCACTGAAATAGGCTGCTATGTATAAATACCTGAGTGCAAAGCAGTTTATATGTGGGATTTATATATACCTGACTGAATTCTTCACAATTTTGTCTACAATAAAGCAAAAGCATAAAGATTACCATCAGACACAAACAGCAGTTTATAAAGCAATGTAATAATTGACGCAAACATCATGATTTAAATATTCTATGCATATACAATTTAAATAAAGCAGATACATGATCACCAAATTAATTTCCTGGCAAAAATGTTTGATTCATAGTAAATTAATGAAGAACAGAATGTTACTTTACTATTGTGATTTTTCTCCATTGGCACTATCACGGGGGACAGGGTATCATACTTGTACCTCGTATATGGAAACAAGACATACAATGAAGAAAATTACGTCTTTTCTTAAATTAATGCTGTCTGATGTTTGAACTATATAACGACAAAATAATCTGATGACAGAACTATGTCTTGTATGAGCAGGGATGGGAAAGGCTTTTTAAAAAAAGATAACAAGCTCTGTAGTTCACAGAATGGCTCATTACATTTCCAATGGTATCATTACATGGAAATTTGACTAGCAAGTCTGTTACCAATCTCTGTTTTGGTACATATCCATTAAAAGTATTGACTAAAAAGCTTCATGATCAGATACAATAAAACTGAATTAAAGGAAACAAGAATGTTATGGTTATGGATATATTACTTGCAAAATAAATATATCACTATGTACCTGAATGCCCAAATAAAGTATTAATGATACAATCCATCCATACATACATACATTCATATTATATATACATATATATATAACAATTTTATGGTCATTACGAGTAGTCACATGTTTTGGATACAGATCAACCAAACATGAGGCATCTAGATAAAATCAAATCAATTGCAGAGATCAGAAAAAAATATGAAGTTGACAATTTTGATTAGAATCTTGAAGATCTACCAACTTGGAATACAGACCAACAAAATCTTAAATTCTAAACGGACACAATTGTGTGGGTGTATTTCACGATGTGATAAGCAGGCAGATGTCAGCCCTCCAGTCTAGCATTAAGGCACACACAGTATTTCTAAGTAATGCGATCATCATCAGTATGTCACTGAAAGCATTTCCTATGTAGTGCCAACATTATGAATACGTCATCTCAATGTCGGATTCTTCTCCCGAGTCAATTTCAAACCCGTTTGTCGGACAATTGTGATTGCTGAATTTAACTTCGATTCCATCGTATTCCTCGGCTTCGGAATCGTCCGTGTGTTGCAGCCACTCCGCGACACGTGACTGGAGATTCCGCTGATCGGTTGCCTCATCACAGATAATCTGCGCCTCCGACGGACACTTGAGGTACATGCCGCCGTTCCGCATTTCGATTGGCTGCCAGTGTTTGGGTGACTGTGGGGACGACGCGTTCCCGGGCAGAGATAATGACTTGCGGAGGGTCGCAGGTCGCGGCGACACCCCATATGGAATGATCGTGTGATGAGACGGGTGGAAGTCAGAATGAGACGACGTGAGGTTGTTGGCTTTGTCAGAGTTGTGTCGTGCCAAGGGCGACGTGACCGGTTCCTCACCCCCCGTCGTGCAGTCCCACGGAGGAGGGATCGCGATGACATCACCGTCATCGTCGACCCTCTCATTCTCGCACCGCACGTCCACAATGGGACTAGAACCACACTGGAAGATTTCAAATATGGAAGGGGTGTGGGTTTTAGCGGGGGGCGCGGTGAGTGTGGTTTGTGGGGACACATAGGGTGAGCCAGACTCAGTCAGGTTATGGTAGGAGGGATTGCTCACCCAGGACGGAGCCTCCGACATCAGAGGTAGCTCGTTGTCTGTCATGACTAGAGTTTTCATACAAGGCACGATGTCGTTCATTGAGGTCCGTTTCCATGGTAATGTCCTTTCGACCTCTGTCTCTTCAATTACGATATTTGGTC
The DNA here is from genome assembly GCA_032361225.1 of Lepetodrilus schrolli. Classification (NCBI taxonomy): domain Eukaryota; kingdom Metazoa; phylum Mollusca; class Gastropoda; order Lepetellida; family Lepetodrilidae; genus Lepetodrilus; species Lepetodrilus schrolli. The sequence goes on from JAUTBT010010349.1 coordinate 23,788, forward strand.
CGTCTTCGGGAATTGGTGCTGGAAATTGATTACGATAATTTAAAACTTTGACAATACCTGCTAAACTCGAAACATACATTTTCTCAAAAAGGTATCTAATCTTTGGTACACACATTAGCTTTGCTCTCTGAATCTGTATACTTCAGTAGGTACGTCTCACCCATTCGTGTCCATGAATACTTGAAAGAGTAAATGAAATTATGGATATTCTCTCCTTCAATTATTTATATACGATTCACTCGATTCATGTTTTTGTAAAAAAAATAAAAAAAATGTTTTCTCCGCTTATCAAATTTAGCCTGTTGGTGTGAAACAAGATGTACAATATATTACCAATGTGTGTGGGGGATGAAATATAGCCATTTATGTGCTATAACGAAGCCAAAGCTCGTGACTAACAACATTAATTTCATGTGGGAAAGATGATCTGTAATCTCTCATAACTCGTGTGTTATTGCCTGTGTACTACATGTACAGTCAAACCCTGTTGTGTCGAATCTCGGAGGCCCATTCGATAACTTCGACACACCGTGTCATTCGAGACAAAGGGGTTTTCCAAATATAAAATTAATAAAACTAAA
>JAUTBT010010360.1:0-24368 GCA_032361225.1 Lepetodrilus schrolli
AGAAAGGTAACTTTCGCGAACATTGATGCCGGGCCCCCGGGGCGGGATTTGAACCTGGAACCTTTGGATCCGAAGTCAACTGTTCTACCACTGCGCTACCACCCGCCCCACATGCATGGTGACCGGGCACATACGACAACGCTTTTTTATAGTTTTATGGTTAAAGTGGATAGGAAAGCATTGTGAAACGCTATACATAGGCCTATATGTACGCAGGATACGTGCAGGCCTTATTTGATTCATTCTATTTAAAAATAAAGAAGAGTATGCTACTAGGAAATTAACGTGGATTCGTCCGAAATTACTATTACGAGGATGTTTCAGCGTGACACAGGCGTGTAGGTGGTATGTATTCGAATGAGATCACACAAAATTAAATGACCGAGGACATAAATGAAAGAGTCTTAACCTGTATACAGAGGATCTTGGGATACTAGTATGTTTCCCCGGGAAATGTGTGTACATCGTGTACGATTTCCCTCAATTAATACTTAAATATTCGATAACAGAAGGCTCTGAAAATATCTCATCTCAGACGCCTGCTCTTTCCAAATCGTTCATACACTGCGTTTACAACCATAAACACAATATGAGATGAATTCTTAATTGAAACATAGGCTACTGCTGTTAAATCACTAAATAGTAGGCTAGTGTATGCGTACTACTTACTAAATTCATTTGGTAAAATGCATGTGCCTTGCAATCAACCCAAACCATACAGGAAAAGACCAAATATGCTCTATTGATATTTCTAAATAGATAAGGAAATAAAGAAATTTAAACCATTATTAATGTGCATGTACATAAAACGACTTTTGAAAATAAAATTTTCTGAAATTCCAGGGGTCACCCCACTCCCATCCGGTTAGTCTGTGTCACACCCTGTTCTCACCAAAATCCTCATATTCAAAATTTCCACCTAGAGCAGTTAAGCAAGTCTAGATTACTGGAGAACAGATCGTAAAGAATTTCAGGGGCTCCTTTCATATAAATATAATACCAATCAATATAGGTTATATATGATTGATTTTCTGTAACCCTCTGAGACTATGGATAGTCTACCATCCGGTTACCATCCCTGTAGGCCATAAATATTAAACCCAACTTGTCGATATTATCTGATTATGTCCGATTATTCCTGGACATTTGTGTATACATTAAATAGTGCTTGTGGAGCACATCAATTTACCAAAAAAAGGACGAAGATTTTCTTGTTTTCATCAATAGTTGACAAAACACGTGGTCGTAGTGGAAAATACCACTAGACGGCGCTGATCTATTATTCAGCCAATCAATGGTTGGGAAAACTTCAGCGCGCACTCGCCTAGATCACTCTCTTCCGCCATTTTGAAGACAATGGATCAATCTGGTGGTCCAGGTGGATTCGATGCACAATCAGCTTTCGCGGACGCAGTAGCTCGAGCAAGACAGGTAATAACATCCCCAAAATAACCGACATGCTCTAAGATATAGTCCTAGATCACAATGGTCGACATTTTGATCGTTTCCGTCATCTAATTATCGCGTGCCCAAACGCGTCTCTTCCACGACCTCCGAGAGAAGCTTCCGCGTGCCGACATTTGCAAGCCGCCCTCAATCTGCGCACACGTGGTTTCGTGGTGTTCGGCTTGTTTGCAATTTTATCAGTCGCAGTAGTTGAGACTTTGTTTCTGAGAACACTATTCACCTGTTTACTTGCGTATGCATATAATTACCCATCACGAGTTTTTGAGATACCACAAAGATGTCTCGTATTCTTGAGACAACTGTAAGTACTAAAGTAGGTCCAAAAAATAGAGGATGTTGTTACTAATCCTAATAAACAGAATTAATCAGTTCTTGTTCAGTCATTTTAGGCATGTTGAGTATGATAAAGGAAGTCTTACTGATATGTTCAGTTTTGTTGGGGCTCGGGGATGACCTATTTGATTTCGATTGATTTAGGGCTATACAACTTGTTTTGACCTACTTTTTGTCAAACAATATTTGTTTTACATGAAACTACATTTGTGCATAATTCAACCATCTACTTGTTCCTCATATCGGAATGGTTATCATGTTTTCATATTTAAAAGAGTAATTTTTCCAGACTTGTATTGGTCCATCATAATTCGGTAATTTCACATTGCCTGCTGCATTAAATTAGCATACAATCATGCTAGTTTCCATTGCTGTTATGGTAAAGCAGTGTTTGAATTTAAAGGTGGGTTCAATTGAAAATATGAAATGTTATAGATATCTTATGGGGTATCCTGTAAGTTACAGATTTATCCACCATTAACATTGGGCCTATAGAGAATGACCGCCTTATTATTTTCTTAATTTCTAACACTGTAAAGTGATCAGAAGTTGGACACATAGTAAGTCAGACACTCTATATTAAGTAATATTTATTGAATTAACATCACCGGGACTCTTGACAAGCTTTGATTTTGTCAAATCTTTGAACTCTTCCCATAACAGTTACCTTTCTTTGCTTACTTGCATAACTTTCTGCAAGTGCAGAAGGTGTTAAGCCTTCCGATCACTTTACCCCACCATTTATATATATATTTTTTTGTACTTTCTAGCCAAAATATATAATTCAGAATCTTTGTGCATCATTAATAACAATCTGTCTATATAAGCTGATCGCCAACATAGGTTGAAAAATGCAGATGTATTTTTACATTTTGCAGATAATAGGATATATATACAAAATTTGAACAAATGTAGCTAGTATTCACATTTATCAACCTTGAAACTTTCTCCATTTATGATCCTCATTTAATTTGATTTGCTATATTCTCAAGTATTGTAGTGATAAAATTGTTGCATACTAAGGACTTGCACAAAGCTTGAAAGTTGCCTGTATCCCAGTATTATTTCGTGTTCCAGATAGCCGCTAAAATCAACCAGCCCGGAGGGGGCGATGCAGGACAGCAAGGCGTGAAGCGGCCATTTGAAGAGGGTACTGGTGGACTTGGTGAGTAGCGACGCATTGTGTCCTTTAGTGTGTGTGTCTGTTAATTCTCACTTGTCCATGTTGGATTTATTTGGAATTTGTGTGCTTTTTCTCTCCACAAAGTAGCTAGAGGTGCATATTGGATGTCATGTTTATCTCTTCTCTGCAATGTTTCACTGATGTTTGATGGTAGACAATTGTGATTTTAACTGTTTTAATTTTGTGGACAACAATTTGTATGGTATTTCACATTTTTTTAAAGTGAGAAAGTGATATTTTGTCACATTTTCAAAAAGATAGATAAACCTGCAGTGAATGTTAAATTGATCAAACAGTATCATGGGCATCAATTGCCTACACCCCAACTGAAGTTAGTTAATTAATCATCGTCATTCTCCAAATGTTTTTACTGTGACTAACAATTGAACTTTTCAAAATACATTCAGCATCTTATGATTGGATAGACCAAATTGAACATTACTACACCTGGTACTAGATATGTATTTTGAAGACTTTATATCTCATTCCATAAAAGGATGATCTTTGCTTTTTCTCCATCTTGATCGTTGCAACAAATTGGTTATTTCTCTTGGATCATAATGACCTAATTCTTTCATTAGTTCTAGAATGATTGCAAATCATCAGCAACTAAAAAAAATTGTTGTGTAGTGGACGTAATTTAATTAAATGTTCATCTCGATTTTTTTTCTTTCCTGCTCTAATAAAATCTTCTTTTATATCATTATATATTTTTTGCAAAGAGGGAAATTAGTGAATATTGGATTGCCAACTTAGCGGCATCGAGAAAAGATATCTGGGGTTAACCTAGAGAGTATTGGACATAATTGGTATTGATTCCCGCTGCAACTTAAAGTAGTAATTCATTCATTGATTCTTTATCATTGATGCAGCCATGTCGTATTCCAGATATTAAGGGAGAACTCGCTATTGTGAATTTAATTGCTAGGATATGTATAATGCATCAAGTAGTGTATCGCTGTAGTCATTTATATATATATATATATATATACATATACACATATACTCAACACGCATAATTAAAGGCCAGTAGACTTTAGGGACATACACATTTGGAGTTACATTATAATAACAACAAAGAATTTCCAAACGTTTACAGCCTTCAGGTACTCTTGAAGAACATATAGACGCATTGGTAGAAGAAATCGCTAAATTCCTTAAGCCGAGTTCCAAGATTTGGTAGAAAGTTCCCCTAGAAAATGTGGCCCTTAATTTTGTTGAGTATCATTTGAAGGTTGCATGTGTATGTATTCAAAGGAGTATAGGACATGAATATCCTGATGCCATGCTAAAAGTAGCAACTGCTCTATTTCTCGCATTTTTGAATGCTTCTAATATTACAAGTTTCATAGTGTTTTCTTGTAGTTTGCACCATATCTGTACTTGGAAGTTGTTCTTGTGTAGATTTTGATGATTACATGGCGAGACTTGCATCAGTGTCTAAATTACTGTGCAGTGATTAGAATGTTGTTGCATTTATATATCTTTTTAATGTTTACATATAAACATCATTGACTGAATGGTAGCTGTATGTATCTCTGTATTTCCTATGTAATTTATGTGCTGTTACCATTCTACTGATGATAGACAATATTTTATTTTCATTCCCCCACAAAACTTAACATTTAAAATTTGTTATTAGGTGATTGGTTTCTTTCGCCTGTTGCTGTGTACAGTAGTAATTGTGATGTTCAAAGGATTCATAATTATTGTTCTCTTTTCAGCTTTTACGTACATTTAAAAACTTTGTTGTCTTTCATTTTTAATTGTATTGAAATTGAAAGTCTTCATTGTCCAATAAGCCCAATGTTACTAAAAGCTTGGTGAAATGTAATTCTGACCAGCCTGTATACCTCAACACTGTATGTACTGATGCCAACCAATAGCTAGCACTTTTCATTCTGATAACAAATCTGTGTAATCTCAAAATCTCTCAAGAACATTTGCTTCTAGTTGTTAGACGCACAGTTTTTCTGTCGTTCTTTGAATCTAATCTGACCACACAAAAAACAACTGTAGGCACCTTTGCCACAGTCACGGAGAGCCCCCTAACAGGATGTTTCTTCGTTTTTCTCGTTGCAGATGAGCCTGAAGCAAAGAAACCTGCTGGAGAGCGTGAGTTGTTCACTTGTGGTAATGTTGAGGTGTAAGGGAAATTCATCCACTTTTCAGTTTAGTTGAGCTACAGTGTTGGGTTAGATCTGGTCAGAATTGCAATGTTCTGAGGTACCTAATCCCTTTCCTTTCCCAGAAACTCCCAGCCGCAGTAAGTACACTAATCTCTCTTGCAGGGCACAGAGGACTGCCATGAGTATGGCATGGTTCTGTGGTGTTGCTTCACGCTTTTGATCAAGATTTTGTTTATTTATTTGTTAGCTCTAGGAACACAACTAAGAGTGATTGCAGACCAACAGAGAGTAGCAGATCAACAACGGTATGTTGTATATTCACATGTTCACATCATTTCTATATTGTGCTCATTTTAAATTGTAAGTGCATATTTTTACCGTAATGTTATAGCAATAAATATCAATCATTCGGTAGATAATGATGCTAAAATTCCTCCAGAACTAATCCCACATTATCGTAAAAGTAAGATGTTCGCGAAAGTTACCTTTCCGACGTGATACTGATATGATGCATTGTCTGGATGAGTGGCAATGCAGTTGTCATCCTTGGTCTTGTCAGTACCAGCCAGTACTCGCAGGTTTACTGCAACATTGATGTTGTGATTTTTCCTCCTGCCCTAAACTGACAAAAGTCGTGATGTAAGTGAAATACTCTTGAAAGCCACTCTAAACCCGAATAAAAAAAAAGTTTTAGAAGTTTCAATGAGTGTATTTATCTTCAGAGCAAGCCAGGCAGCACAAGCAGCACAGGAAGCAGCTGCACGTATCAATCAGCAACTGGGTGTGTCACCCGGCAACGGACCTCCCACTAGTCAAGGCCCACCTAAGCCTCATCTCGAGATGGTCACCACAGAGGAGTATGGAGTCCCAGACAAGATGGTTGGCCTCAGTGAGTAGACAACTGTTAAATGGTCCCAATTTATTGTGGGACATTTTGTATTAGCTTTGTACCTAGATGCTACAAATGAACCAAAGTAATTTGCAAATAATGTGATCTTTCTGATATGTTGTATAAAGACGACATCCTTAAGAAAAATACCTTCTTTCTGCAGATATCCAATTACAAACTATACAACCAACTAATTCTCTCTTGGCAATAGGTTAGGCCCGTAGTAACTATGGACTTAACCGACCTTCCCAAATCCTCCACCAATCCACTAGTTTTCCAACAGCATTTTTCCGAACTTAAAAATCTAATTATCCTAATCATGTTTCTATTTATACTGATGGCTCTAAAGATGACACCAGTGTCACTTCAGCTATCATTAACAAACACACAATATCGTGCAGATTTCCAGATGTAACTCTGTATTCTCGGAAGAAGCAAAGGCCATTCAATTGGCATTACAACATAATAAGAACTGTAACCTTTCAAAAGTTATTATATTTTCAGATTCTCTTTCCTGCCTACAGGCAATTAATAACTGTCAATTAAAAAAAACCTTTAATACTTGACATTCTTGAGTTGCATGACTCACTCACCACGTCAAGAGGTAATCTTTGTTGTTTGGCGTGTCATGTAGGCATCAAGGGAAATACTTTGGCAGATTCTCTGCAAAAGCTTCAGAAATCAAGGGAAATACTTTGGCAGATTCTCTGCAAAAGCTTCAGATTCAAAAGCTGCACATACTTCTACTGATTCACTAATGCCAATTCCATATCGCGATACTAAACATGCTGTTAGCTCTTATATTAAATCGCCATGCCAAGCAAAATGGAATAATGAAACCCATAATAAAATGCATCACATTCAACCCTTGATAGGTTTAACCCCTTTGTCTGGCGTTTATTGTCGTTGGGACGAGCGAGTGCTGCGTCGGTGTTGTATTGGTCATGCATTTTTTACTCATTCATACATTTTAAAAGGCGAGGATAGGCCTAGGTGTGTTGGTTGTGACGAGGACATCACGGTCAAGCATATTTTGCTTGACACTGGACATTTCGGACCAGCACCCGAGGTTTTATTCATCGCCAAACCTAAAGCATTTATTTACTCGGGTCCCTGGTCATCAAATCTTATCGTTTTTTTTAAAGGCAATTGGTCTATATGGAAGGTTTTAAATTACCTATCAACTACATCAAGCTATTAAATCATATACATGATTTAAGTATTCATCTCGCTATTATATCAGTTGCATCATTTTTAACTACCTTTTTTTTTTCCATTTTAAAAACATGTATACTTAAATGTTTAATCGTCACAAATGGGTGAAAGATTCCTGCAGGGATGTTAAACTCTATAATCACTCACTAAGAAGAATACTGTACGCAATCTCGCAATGAACATCAATCATTCACTCTCTCAATTGACACGCATTGTTTTTGTTTCCAGTCATTGGTAAAGGCGGAGAACAGATAACGAGGCTGCAGGCTGAGACTGGTTGTAAAGTACAGATTGCACCAGGTAACGAGTTAACAAAAATTAAGATTATTTTCATATATTTATTTAGTCGTTTGTGGTTAACATGTACTTTTCTGCAACAGTGGCTGACAAGCACTCAATTTAATAATGAACACTTGTTTACATTAATAAATTATGCATGGTGGTATCTAAATAGCGGTTTAGTGCCTGTAGCACTGACTTGTTTTCCCGCTGAAGTCACAATTGTATGTTGCCATGCAGAAGGTATAATTGTATCCTATGATCATGAACACTTTTCTGTTGATTCTTTTATTTAACAATATGGTTGTTATTTTCAGATAGCGGTGGTATGCCTGAACGAATGTGCACACTCACAGGCCCACCTAGTGCTATTTTGTGAGTATTGTCTTGCGCTAGTTTGTTACTAGTTTGCTACAAGTTACTATAACACTTAATAAAATAATATTCATGAGCCATGTTCAGTACGGGATTAAAAAAACCAAAACAAATACTTTTCGAGAGTACCTTGTAACACCACCGTGAAACAAGTGAAAGAATCTTTGTAAGTGGCTCTAAACTCCAATTTAAAAAACCCCATCTCCAGCAGTTAATTACTCGACTTCACGATCACTTCACTGCATTTCTTGTAGAGCTTGTAATCATAATTGTTTGATTGCATTTCTTGCAGAGCATGTAAGCAAGCCATCAGTCAGATCATCGAGAGAGGGAAGACCTCGTCCAGTTCAATGGACCCCAATCAGCTGTACGACGGACAGTCTGTCGTGGAAATGAGTATACCAGGAAACAAAGTCGGTCTAATCATTGGGAAAGGTGGAGAAACTATCCGGCAATTACAGGTACTTGACATGTTATAAGCTCTGACAAATGGATGCATGTATTACGAGACTTCAATGGACTTGACAAAATTTAGGGACAGTAGCAATTTTGGACAAGCAAATTTAGCATAGTACTTTAACAACAAAGAATTTACAAATGTAGATGCATTAGAAGAATCGCACCAGATTACTAAAATTGAGTTCTGAAAATTGGTAGAAATCTACGCCACTAAATGTCTGTCCTTAATTATAATTTTGTTAATATAACCATGCCTCAAAGTTAGAAAAGAACCAGAAACTCTTAAAATAAGTGAAATACTCGTCGCCAAATGCAAATTTAGGTCGCCATCTCTCCCATATTCATCGCTAAATTGAGCCCTGGATGCAACAGTTCTTGGCAATATTATTTGATTTAAAAAACCAATAAACAGCTGTTGTGTTAATAGAGGTAAAGAGCTGCCTTTGTCTTGACATTCACTTCATATTTGATTAAATGATTGAATGCTCTTGGCAATGTTCTTTGATTTCAAAATCTTTTTTTTTCTTCTCAGGAGCGTGCTGGTGTGAAAATGGTTATGATTCAAGACAGTAATGCGCCATCAGCTGCTGATAAGCCTCTACGTATAACTGGGGATCCTAACAAATGTCAGGCAAGTACCATCAGCATGATTTCTCACTTACGAAATGCACAACTCTGGAAATGCATATTTTACGACATGCTCCAGGTAGATAATTTGATATTAGGGGCTAAATATTTTTGTTTTTAACTTCATTGCTAGTTGGAGTATTGATAACAATTCTAATTATTTGTATTTGTTTTCAGAGAGTAAAAGAAATGGTCATTGAACTGCTGGCAGAAAAAGATATGGAAGGTCCAGGTTTTGATGGTGTAAGTTCCAAGATAAACATTTCTGATAATTGTAAACCAAATCTATAAGCATATTCTATATTATATTGACAGAATAATGAATGCCATGTGAAAATGGACTGGTACTATTGAGACTGGTCTATGTTGGTTGGTGTACAACCTTGGTGGAGCTAATTATTTATACTGTTCCAGATGAGTCGTGGCTTCAATGACTTTGGTATGGGAGGCCGAGGAGGAGGAGGAGGAGGAGGAGGTGGTGGTGGCGGCGGCGGCTTAGGAGGTGGAGGTGGAGGTGGCACCGATGTAAGTTCCATACCCATCTAACCATTTTCTTGGGGGCAGGTGGTAGGACTTGTTTCCAGGTTCAAATCCCGCCCCGGGGGCCTGGCATCAATGTTTGCGAAAGTTGCCTTTCTGACTTGATATTGATAGGATGCGATATCTGTAGAGTGGCAATGCAGTTATCATCCTTGTTCTTGTCAGTACCAGATGGTGCTTGCAGGTTTACTGCAACATTCAGCGCTACGGATGTTGCGGGTTTCCTCCTGCCCTAAACTAACAAGTCGTGATATAAGTGGAAGAATCTTGAAAGCGACTCTAAACCCCAATTTAAAAAACAACATTTTCTTACCATAGTTCCCAGTTGAATTATTTTAGAGGTATTTGGTTAAATTATTTTAATTTAAAGACGTAATCGACAAAGGTCGTAACAATATTTTGGATAGTTTTTGCTTAATGTTGACCTAGAAAAATGTCAGTTAATTATACCAAGTGCATGTTCTTTTTAATTTTAATTTTATTTTTGTTATTGCCAGATTCCTGTACCCAGAGGAGCGGTTGGTTTGGTTATTGGCAAGGGTGGTGAAATGATCAAAAAAATTCAAACTGAAACTGGAGCAAAAGTTCAATTCAAACCTGGTGGGTCTTTTATGAAATATTGTTGGCTTAGTTTGATTGAATATTTAAAATTATTTTCATGATTTTATTTGCTTTAATTGTGCTGGTACCAACACTGAAATAATAACAAATCCATCAAATAACTTAAATAATAATAAATCCATTAAATAACTTGTCATACAATGTCTCATTACTATTGATTCATGCTTTCTTTAGATGATGGTCAAACACCCGACCGTGTGTGTTCAATATCTGGTCCTCCGGACAAAATTCAACAAGCAGTGGCTATGATACACGAGCTACTGGATAATGCCAATGTGAGTATGACCTGAATACATTCCATACATGTACATAGTAATACAGTATTAGACTTCAGAGCCAAAGGTCCCAGGTTCAAATCCTGCCCTGGGGGCCCTGCATCAATGTTCGCGAAAGTTTCCTTTCTGATGTGATATTGATAGGATGCAATGTCTGTAGAGTGGCAATGCAGTTATCATCCTTGGTCTTGTCAGTACCAGCCGTTTCTCGAAGGTTTACTGCGACATTCAGCGCTACTGATGTTACGGGTTTCCTCCTGCCCTAAACTAACAAGTCGTGATATAAGTGGAAGAGTCTTGAATTGACTCTAAACCCCAATCAAAAAATGTAATTCAATTAATTTTTTTATTGTGTGTAGGGCTGCTGCCCATGTACAGTATTGTCTTTTAAATAATTAATGTAATATTTGTTTCCAGCAATTTGGGCCCGGTATGGGTCGTGGTGGTGGCGGCGGCGGTGGTGGCGGCTTTGGCATGGGCCGTGGAGGTCGCGGTGGTGGTAGAGGCGGCGGACGTGGGGGCTTTCCGCCCTCGGGACCAGGACGTGGGGGGATGGGACGAGGATTTGAAGGGGGATTCCCCGATGGTACAACATACTCCGTCCCTGCGGACAAGTGTGGCTTAGTTATTGGAAAAGGTAGGTTGTTTAATTGATCTCGGATGAGTTGCGCTAGCATGTTTGGTATTTGAAGTATTTGGATTGCATTGCTGGTCCCTTGTTTATGTCGTCACGTATAGGTATCGATTCCTGTTGTGAAGTTAAACAATAATTCTCTCGCCCATGTGTCCCCACACATGGATAAATATTACCACAAGTATTGAAATAAAATTGATTTAAATATTTATGGAAAGGATAATTTAAAGCTTTATATCTGTATATATTTATCTATCCGTGTCTTCACATTATTATTCGTAGGCGACATGCGCTAACATTACCTGAAACTGTTTGCAGGTGGAGAAACCATTAGGGAAATCAACCGACAATCTGGTGCCCACGTGGAACTGGACAGAAACCCACCTCCTAGCCCGGGCGAGAAGGTGTTCAACGTGCGCGGCAACCCACAACAGATACAGCACGCTATCTCACTCATCTGTGAGAAGGCAGGACTACAGTCAGATGTAAGCTTTACTGTGTTTTTGTGTGTGCTTCGCCTCACCTGTTTTTCGGCATGTTTTTCATGCTGCATTTAATTTTAACCCATTCATATTAATTAATTCATCGTCATGTATGGGTGAAAGATTCCCGCTGTGACGTAAAACAATAATTCACTCACTCACTTGCCTCGCTCGTGTTTTTGACTTGCTAGTTGCACATCATTAGAACTTGTCGCTCTTTGTGTGGAGTGACGAGCGTCGGATTTGTGCTATATCAATAGAAGGATTCGCTAACGCCACTCGAGGGTTTCCACTCTCAATGAGCGGAGTTTGATAGTAGACCTTTTTACATGATCACTGCCTTTAGCTTCCTGTTGTTAATGGAGCGTATGGTCTTGCAGAAGACCTAATAACATACCACCATTTTAAAAACATAACATTCACTTACAATGTTCTCTGCAATACACACTTGCAATATCGTTCACTGCAGTAGACTCCATTGTTAACTGTATTGATTGATGTTTGTTTTTTTTGTACCTAGGGTCCTGGCCCAGGAGGTCCGGGGGGCCCAATGGGACCAGGAGGTCCAGGTGGACCGGGTCCACAAGGTCCTGGCCCACAGGGTCCACCAGGACCAGGCTCACAGGGAGGTCCAGGCTTTGACCAATATGGGCAGTACGGACAGCCAGGGTGAGTATACTGGCAGCAACTGCAAACTAATTGCGAATCGTTAAGTTGTTTATAGATAGCATGGATTTTGACATTGTGAATTGTAGTTCCTGTTTCTGTCTCCATACCTTCAAATTATTGTTAGGCATCTATAAAACGTGTCTTGGTTATTTTGAGATTTAACAAGTGGTGAATGTTTACTCAATTTCTAGATTTCTAGATTTGAATAGATTGTCAGAACATGTAGGTAAGTTTCCATGTAGGTCTATTGATGTACCCAATGTTTCTGGTCTAATACTAATTACATTTTTCAGGCAACCACCAGCAAATGCCTACGGACAAGGCTGGAACGCTTATGGTCAATCTCCGAATCAGGAAGGTGGTAAGTGAAACTTATGGAAGTGCAATGGATTTCTTGTTTTAGAAAATTGGGACATATGCTTGTGCCCTGATTGAAAACTGTAATGACAAGGACTTTAAATTTAATTGTTTTTAACTGTAAATTATTCAAATTAACTTCAATAATGTAAAATAAAATGTTTGACTTGTTATCGATAACTATAAATACCCTCAATTTTTTTCTTTCTAATAGCTTCTTAGAATATTGAGTCTGATACTGTAAGTGTTTGGTTGGCAGGCGACAAGCAGGCTCAAGATGCTAACGCTGTGGCTTGGGCAAATTACTATGCTCAATATTACGCTCAGTATGGGCAGTATGGCCAGTACAGCCAGCAGCAGGGGCAGCAGCCCCCTGGGCAGGGGCAGCAGCCCCAGGGGCAGCAGCCGCAACAGCAGCCTCAGACGCCACAGCAGCAACCCACACCACCCTCTGGCCAGAGCTTTCCTCAGCCTAGCGAGTGTAAGTTTCCTGGATCTTTGTGCTTTCCGAGCCTAGCGAGTGTAAATTATCAAGTTGAATAGAACTATTTTTAGTAAAACTGTTGATGTCCCCCATTTTTGTGTGCATTGGACAGCGATAGCATTTGACTCGCAACTCGCCATAGTTTAATCTCGTGAAGAGGATAGGGTCGATTTAAAACGAAGAATAAAAAATACATTTAAAAGAAAAATTACTCTTAATTATTTCCTTATAATTATTTGACCAACTGGATCCATTGAGTATGTATGATGTTTTTTTTCCAGCAATCAACCCACAGACCGGCCAGGCAGACTACAGCTCGGCGTGGGCAGAGTACTACCGGCAGCAGGGCATGCACTACCAGGCCAACCTCATCATGCAGCAGGCCGCAGCCCAGCAGGGCGGACAGCCCCCACAGTAGGGGAGGGGACAGCCCCTTGCGACGACGGACGCGACGGATACCCAGGTAAACCCATACCCTCATCCATCGACTAACAGTCAACTCTTTCAGGTGGCGGAGTGGACGCAAGCTGCAGTGCAAGCTACTTGCATGCATCCCTGTGCACAAAATTTAGTATTGGTATAAAACGTTTCGGGGTTGGTGGCAATGTCTAATTCTTGTGTATTTGGGGGGAGGGGATGAGGTGGGGCATTTTTGATAAAGCACTGAATGCATGTCTGTAATCTTTGACTGACACGGTCAGGGAGGTGAGTATATCCAGGTAGGTATTTACTGATATGTTAACCCAATAACCTGTCTAATGTTCCGCATCAATGTAAAATGTATACTTGTGACGACCGGATCCAATGTGTGGGATGGGCTGGACGCACTGTCCGTCGGTCACTACGTGTAAGTAAAGATGATTTCCAATGTAGGCGCCGCAGTTTTGCGTAACTCATGCATATATGTGAATGTGGTTGCCCTTTGTTTTTGCACAGGATCCGAGGGAGGTCAGACAACGTTGCTGTACTGATGTGCTGTTTTGCCTCCTGTTGATGCCCTGTTAGTTTCTATTATGATGTTGACACCTGTGTCGTGTTGTTTCATATCGCTTTATATACTAGACTATAGTCCACTGACCTCGCATCATCCTTTTTTCATAACGCATTAGCATCACAATACATTCCAGCACAAAATTTTCTCCCACAAACTTAAGGAAAAGTCACAACATTAAATTATACACAATTTAAATTATACTGTTTATTACGATTATGATGGAAGTGTTCATATTTTATGTGTAATCATGTTGGTTTGTAAATTATATGTTGAAACATCTGATGGGATTTTCATTGTATAGCCTTAATTTGTGAATAACATTGTTGTCTCGCTTTTATCTGCAGTCAGTAGTATTATTTTATGCCTGTTTGACACTTTTAATCGTGTACATAGTTTTGAATTCTGGAGGAAGGAACTGCCTAAAGTATTGTTCTATAACAGCTAGGTGGCGTATCATCCGTGAATAAATAAATGGTTATTGTATGCAATATTATGCTTGTTCTCTTTGATGCATGAAATCAGTAAAATATATTCTTTCCTGTTGAGTGACATGGGAAACTTGGTTTGAGTTTCTTTTGACAGCCTTGCACAGAAGGTAAGGAAAATGTTGACGTTGACATGTATATGGTTGATTGCATTGCTGGAAAATTATCGATGTAGATATCTCTAGGAAAAAGTCCAGGTTGGGAAACGAAACTGACCGCCGTCTCTTCACACATGAACGAACATCGTTACTGACCTTTGACCTTTGTCTCATGCCTTGGCTGTTGCTCACGTTTCAATACTGAATGTCTATTTTAGAAATTGATGCTTTCACATTGACATAATTATGCATTTGAAGAATATGAATCTTTTAACCAGTATTAACTATTGAAGCCCAAGTCACATTGAAATGCAGTTAATATTTGTTTACCAAGCCTGCCAGTAATTGCCAAATATTTTAATCACGTTGAATAACTGCCATACATTTCAATATGCAAAAATTGTTGAAATTTCTTCCATGGTCGATATATATATATATATATATTATATATGTGGTCTATGATATGCTACTTTGGAGATGACATTCATACTGCTCGTTTATATGGATGAGTATTTTTCTGATATTCTTTAAAGTCCTGATTCTAAACCTGCAATCGTTGCAATATTCATTCATTTCATATACACCAATAGTTTAGGTTTATTTTTGTTTATTTTGTTGATGCTTATTCCAAGATAGTTCAAATGTTCTCACCAATATATTCATGATCTAATACTTAATAACGCCACACACAATTTCATGCCGATTATGAAGATTTTAATTTTTTGCTCAATGATTAAATAATATGAAATGCCTATTCGATATATGTATGTGCTATTGACATGTTGATTGAAAACTGCGTATTGATCTGGTAGACCATGTAGCTTTATAGAATGATTTATTTTGCTACCGATTAATGTTACTAAGCCGTCCACATTGATAGATAGTGTACATTTGAAAAGGGGCTTCGTTTGAAATTACTATTGTCGAATATTATATATATCGTTTAAACTATGAAATTCATGTATATCTTGTTTGTTCATTTTTGGTGACGCCGATTTTTGCATGTTTATAATATAATGTTGCCATATTGATAATGAATGCATTGATCTGAAATTTGTTAGAGTAATTCAGGATCGTCTCCGTTGGTCGGTCGTGGTGATAGAGCTCACTCAGCTGGCCGGCCAGTTTAGTCGGCTGCCAGGCCTTCGTACAACTGGTCCGCATTCCATACGTTCTTGATCTGAGAACTTGCCTCGCGCAGTGGGAAGAGACGATCGATTGCCCTGGTGCCCGCCCACCCCGTGCATACTAGGGTAACATTGACACTGTTCTCTAAATGTTCCGTTATTGCCATTGAATTTAACTTTTCACTATAATCTTGTTTATTATGTGCGCATATATTTACTTTTTTTAAAGATTAAAAATGAATGGGTTTTTTCTTGCAAATAGATTTGATAACATGCATATGTATATGTATACCATGATCCTTTGAAATTGCTAGTATATAGTGCATAGATTGCCATTCATCATGAATCGTGTGCCAAGACATGCCTTCATTAATGACTGTTTGGATCATTCCATTTGAAAAATGCATACCTTTGAACAGATTAAGATGTTGATCCATTTTTTTTTCTATTTTGTGTATTTTAGTGTTTAAACTTGCATAAGCTACCAATGTGGATTTTAAATAGTATTCCAAGCATTTTGTTGAACTGGTTTTTACATATCCTGATGTTTTTTATGCCTTTGATTTTTTAAAAACTAAATGAATATTTTTCCTCCCTGTCTCAATACGTTACATTTTATGACCATGCGAGAAATACTCAAACTGACATTAAGTTACTGTATGTATGGAGACATGTAGATGATGAGCCATAGACAATATGCAACGTAAGTCTTCTATTTAAATATGTCGGTGAGATCTCAGGAAGGTGCAAGTATGGCAGTTCATGATACTGTTTCTTCATTTCTTATGCCGACCACGCCCGTATGTCCCTGCAATGTGATCTAATTTTCAAATGCATTTTCTTGTCTGTAAACCAAAGTATTGAGCATATTTTTCTAGGTCATGTGTCAAATGAGAGCAAGCCAAGGGTTTTTGAATGAATTGCAATCTGACCTGCAGATAGTTTGAGAACGAAGAGAGAGAGGCTTTAATTCCTGTTTAACTACACAATCATCATCAAACATAGTTTTTCACTTGACACTCACTACATTATAGACAATTAATCAGCATTCTTCGTGTTTGAATTTGAAACTTGTTTCCAAGTGCTATGTTTTGTGTGGTGTTTCTGGACTATTCTTGGTGCTGCTGGGTCCTTTAGAGTAGTTGATGGTTTTTGTCCCAAGATGACTCCTCTGGTAGTGGGCCCTATGTCGGGGGCCCTAGTTCGGGGCCAGCTCAGGTACTGCTGGAATAGGGCTCCACTTGCTACCATCAGTGTAAAGGATATTGCTGTTTTGTGTGCATTACGTATACTATTAATATTGGATTTTGTTCTCTGCACAGTTTACTCAGAGTAGTATTTTACCAAATGCTTTGTATAAAATTTCATAAGGCCGTTTGACCTGAAATCCTTGTTCATCTCTTCTCTACATTGAAATGTACTTCCTGCATTCCACACGTATGTGCATACTTACCACGTCAATATTTTGGAAAGTGCAATGAAGTGGAACATTTTCATATTTTTTATTCATGATAAAAAAATTAATGCTATGAATTGTGACCTTTATGAATTATGTCCTTGCAATGTAATTACTTGTGACTATTAATGCTCTGATATTGTGGATGAACAAGGATTTTGCCTTTTGTGTACATGTTATGTACTACACCCGAGTGCAAAATAAATACTAAAGTGTAATGGTTTGGTTGGTCGTATGTTAGTGGGTGCTCCTTTGGACCACAGGACCAATGAGCTGATCCAATTCTGCTTATCATTAGGGACTAAGGTCATTGTACATTACTAGATTTATTTTAGACATGCATATACACTTATTTATGTTAATTGAAAACAGTTTCAACCCAAATAATAATGCATCTTATAATAAACATTAAAAAAATTAATGCATATGGAAATACATATAGTTGCCATTTTATGCTTAAAATTTAAGAGTAAAGTATATTAATTCAGTCTTATTTCTTGGCCAAGTTTAGAGTAAATGAAAGGAATTCAGACAAAGTGAGCTACAGTACCATTGCATGTCTTGACGTAGCTAAGCTTTAATTACTGTGGAAGAAAGACCAGTCTGTTACCAGTAAGTCTGAATTTGAAATTGAATGAAGATGCTAGAAAATATAGGGATGGATGGCAAAGAATATTTATATACAGCCTACCAGTTCTCAAACTATCGCCAACACAGACGCAGCATGCATTTAATGAAAGGTAACGAGCAGTAGCCTGGGTGTTGATGGAGTGTTGCATAATTCCGGCTTGGTAAAATCAAGGTCTATAACCCGACTTGCACGATACTCCATTATGAAATGATCCATAAGCTTGGAACTAGTTTGCTTTGAACACAATCTGTTGCAATGGAGTCTTCTATACATCTTGAACAAGCAGGACTAATTACAGTATTTCATCGATAGCCATCCCCAAAGGCTAATGTTTTAGGCTACAATAGTTGTAGGGACTTTTTAAATTACCGTTACACTAGTTGTAGTGCCGTCTTATTCAGATAGCCTACACAAGCTTTGTAACTCAATTCCAATTGTAGAGGACTCTACAATTGGACGTGCAACTATTGTAGCGCTACAAGAGCATGCAACTGGCCACAGAAAGTGAACATTGCCACAGAGATTGGTATGTGCAAGTGCAGTGACCATGGACCCACTTTCACAAGACCTTTAGAAATTTAGTTTTCCAAGTTGTAAACTTCACATACACCATCTATTCATACATAAGTCACACAAATGACATTAATGAATGTACATTAATATAGCAATCGGTCCAGTCCGAATGTCTTCATCATAGGAAGACATCCAATCTTCAGTATTTTGCATGTTGCTTTTTTAACTGCTAGTATATGGCCAATTTAATTAAATCTATTAATTTCAAGAAACTCGAATTTGAACAAAATTTTTATTTTAATGAATAGATTGGCCATATAGCAGTTAAAAAAGCAACCTGCAAAATACTGAAGATTGGATGTCTTTCTATGGTGAAGACATTCGGACTGGATTGCTGATGTTTGTGAACAGATATTGACCAAAAAGACTACACGAACTCGAACCCTGGTCCAGAGGTTAAGAAATGTTTTGAGTGCGAGTTTATGCACAAACTTTAATATCACTTTTGATATTCGGACCTGATATGGAGATGTGAATAACACTTTCGAGTTGAGCATGAAATCGTACTCGATACGGTTTCATAACCTAGAGGTCTGGTCAAATGTGGTGCAAAATCATTTGACTTTCTGAAGCGGTCGTAAAAGAATGTGCCGTTACTGAGGACTTTGTTGGACTGCAGGCTTGCACACCGTAGGCGAGCGATTTATCATTGCGACTTTCCCTTTTGGTATGCAAGCATATAGATAAACGTAAATCGCAGGGTTTGTTGCCGCGAAATTCGCCTCTGGTGTGCAAGGACCTTTTAGACTACATGGTTTGCAGGCTTCCACCTTTCTAGCATCTCGACCTACGCTGACTCCGTTTAACGATTGCATACGAGTTGGATCACGTGGCCTAGGAAAGATGCCTTGTTAGATGCCAAAATCGTCCCAGAAACTACATTTTGTATTTGACCACCTATAGCGGACTCTTCTCTACTGCGTTTCATAGTGACTACTACTGCCTTGCTATTTTTCTAATGTGGATTCTTCTTTACTGTGTTAATATTGACATCACAATTGTAGATATATTGTTTATTTCCTTCAAACATTGCATTACAATAATGCAGAGTTAATATATATATTATCAACAAAAAATATGTTATGTCGTACACCCTAAACATCTCAAGTTGCCCATTTCATAGGAACATTCCCAGTGTAACGTAAATACTATAACGTAAATTACATGTGATTTTTAACTTCACTCTACATACAAATATCCCACAAGTGTACAAAACATTACTCGAATTTCTAACCAATGATTTGTATTCGTGCCCATAAATGTATTGGCCTTACTACTGACCATACACGATACAGTGTTAAGTTTGTCTTTCTGTAATGGGTTTATCTATGGGAGAACTCTGCAATTCCAGAAATACAGTTTGCTTATTTGAATAATTTCTATCAATCTTGCTGGGAAAATGACATCAACATCCCTACTTCCTTGAATGACTCGATGGATATATTTTATGGGCACTTCAATAAATATGGATACCACCCGGAAGCGTAACTAAAAGTCTGGAATTACAACCACAAACTGGGTGAAGTAATCGGTTGACGGCGTCCTTCGCAATATTCGACTGGTATACATTTTAGTCATAATGGGGAAACTCTCTTTAAACGGTATCCTCAATAAATAAAAGTTCAGATCTGGGTAGATAAATAAATAGTGCCATGTCGCCCCCTTAGTGTGGATGTCGTCCTGGAAAGGAAAGATACATTCTATTAGAATTTGAAGAACTGTAACGGAAACACTATTATGATTCTAATTGACTTGTTGCAGACTACATTCCGTCATCTGAAATGCATGGCTACTGTCCACTGTCTGGCATGAAATTACGTAGACAATGACGATTCTTTTAGCGGATGACCAAATTCGCGCAATCCGGTAGCCTGTTGGGCCTACTTGAAACTAATAGGCCTATACAGTATATAGTACATTACGTAATTTAGTTGACGTATAATCGGATACTAGTCGGCCCAATGGAGATTCACCACGAATTGAAACGACAACAGATACTATTTCAAGTAACATTGAGTTCTGAATTGAGTAACGTTTTGCTTGAAATACAAAGGTAAACTTCAATTTGAAACGTATATAAAATCCTCCACTGGTGGTGGAAGAAGTGATTGAGGAACACAAACACAAACACACTATAATATTAGCATGGAATGGAACGTCGTGATTAATACATCGCACGGAATATTTCAAATCGAACAAATCCCGGAATGAATGTCTGCGGAAGTAACCTTTCCGATTAATTATCGTAGCCCTCTCATTTCCGAGCCGAAATAAACATAGGCATAATTCTTAAAAATAAGGTACTGCGACTGTAGTTGAGGATTCAGAGTCAACCTCCACCTATTAACGAAATCCAAATCTGTGATTATATCTTCTAAACACAGGCGCAATTTTATTTTTTACTTGGGTTTTTTAAATCATGTTCAAGATTGTTTCACTTATTATCTTATATCAGGGCTTGTCATTCCCTGGCGCTGGATGTTTCATTAGGCCTAAACATGCGAACACCGGTGCAGACACCGGTACAGACACCGCATTCTATCATGAGTGCACAGGTACGGTGCTTCATTACATACGCCACTGCAGTTTATACGAGCCCCCACGGGTCTGTGTCTCCCCTCTCGAGGATGCTGTGGATCTCTATCTAAAGGGATTCCATGGCTTCTTTAGAATATGTACCTGGACATGCGGTCCTCGTCTCGTCCGCACCATCGTCGCAGTCGTCGTCTCCGTCGCACATCCAACCGTCCGGGATACACATTCGGTTACCACACTGGAACTGGCTAGAGTCGCAGGTAACTGAAACAAACACAATGACGTACGTTATCATGCAAGGGGCGTCACACGAGAGTGTAATCTATGTCTTAATAGAAAGCAACTCGATGAAAGCAACTCATAATAACGACAATCTTGGTCTTGGCTAGACACACATCATCCTCTTCCTCTCATGGTGATCCATTCACTTTATTCATTCTAGTTGAATGAAGGTACTGAAATTCTACGAGCTGTTGGTAGAGGATGGACCCAAATGTACTAGGCTCTACTAAATCCCCATAATTTCAATATTGAATAGTATGCCCTATTTATAATAATCTTTAAAAAAATCGTTTGCTAACAAGATGTGATTTTCTGAGACTATCCTAAAGAATACTATGGTTTGACATGAAAGTTGTTTAAAATATAGCCTAATTAAAATGACACGTCTGTTTCCGTTCGGCATCACGAGAGTAGGCTACAAGCGGAAACGAATCAATTTTATACAGATTGTGTGTCATTTAATATTATTTTTTTTAACAAGCTGAACAACGAATTTCGTCTTGCCAGTAAAAAGAACCAAGATTTAATTTTGCTTAGATTGTGGCTATTTAAATTCCTTACAAGCATTTTCTGAACAATCACTCTCGTCCATGCCATTGTTGCAGTCCGCATGTCCATCACACTTCCAGTCCCCGGGGATACACTCGCCAGCCCGACACCGGAAGTCTCCGTCGTCACAAGCTGCAGCACAAAAAAGGTCAAGTTCAATGGCGACATCCGCCATAGGATGCAAGATAGGAATACTTTCTGTATCAACACAGTCAGGGGACAAGGCCAAATTTGATCGAATATTCATTTATTGTTAGACCACCACAGTAGTTGATTCATTCATGTTCAAGCAAATTATTAATTTACAACATACCCATCTTATTTGTCGAAGTAAATAATTTAATAGCGAGTTATTTTATTTTTATTATACAATATCAATATTGTGTTATTTTCTGTCATTATTTGTACAGACGAATACTGCTAATAAGTAGTAAATTAGAAACGTTAATGACCCCGTTTAGATATTAGTAACCTCACACATTATATCGCACGTGAAACAGGGAATTAGTTTTGTGTACACCAAGCTCCAGAAGCAATGCCTAGATGTGATCATTTGTGCGTCCACTCGTTATAGAATATAATGCAATACTCCTATCCATAGTCCAACGAACAGACATTGAGCGGTACGTTATCGATATTTCGTATCCCACGGTAGTGTAATTTCCATTTCCAAAGTTGGATAAAAGGGGAAAATGAAAACGATTCTGGTATGCCTTGAAATGTTCAAACCGTTAAATATGTTCGCCTACATCCAATTTTGCTCAGTATAGACTCGCCAAATCACAATGGTTTAGTTTCAGATCAGTATTGGCAATTCATTAGGCCTGATCACCAATCTTTCAAGCGACAAGTGTTCTTAATAGCAGATTGTTGTTATGCAAATACGTGACGACGCCGGCTTAGTCAAAACGTTAAACTAATTGGAGTCAATTCTCTATACTAATCGTTCATAAGCTGCATGCATGGTTTCGTCGCATTTTCTAATTCTGACGCGAACAGGAACTGTTGGTAGGATGGTTTCGGTATACCACGTGGGTGGATTTAGAGGAAATACATTAATACTGAATACTGAATACTCCGGTTGGACTCTTTCGAAGAGTGATTATATTTATCCATCTGCGGATTATTTGGATTAGATAACCTATTAGCACTTACTATGGGCAACCAACGGAATTACACCTCAATTTACATTCGTAAAATTAGCTTAGGACTCTACTTTTAGAGAAAGATGATTGATAACTTAATTGACGCGAATCATTGCGGAACCATCATCTATCATGACCTTAATTTTTCGCTGCTGGACATGACGGATAAAAAGTAAATTTATTTGTTACAATTCGTTTGGCAACTTGAAGTCATTTTCCATAGGCTAGTATTTACTGTACAATGCTATAGTCGGGCCACACGTCTCTGATTAAACATAATGTAACATGTAATACTAGTATATTAATTTAAAATAATTATTCTGTACACTTTGAGAAACTTTCGAACGATGAATTCGATCCTTTCATTGTGAAGATGGCACTTTGGTACTTGTCCTTACCAAACAATATATGTATTTCATGTACTATTAACAAAAATACAGATGCCACTCGTCTGAATGGACTTGAAAACAGCAAGCTATACTGACCATGGTGGTGACCTGAGTTGACCTCGCTCAGCAAGCAGAGCAGTCCCAGTATGACCAGGGCGGAGTATGACGCTCTCATCGTTGTCTAGTACGGGGAGAAGGTTAAAGAATAGCAAAATACGTTCCAACAGGTGATCGCGGACAATATTCCTAGAAGATCCGGGAAAGGTTTGGGTGGAGCAGATTTATAGCCCGATGTTATCACCTCTTGTCCAGTATAGATCACGCCATTGGTGTCACGTGAGATGTACATGCAATGTATCGTAACGTTCGACACTCTTGAAGAGGATCGTACTTGGCTCTTTAAGAGAGCTATCTTGTTATCAGTAATCAGTTGAGTAGGCTCTACACATTTAAATTATCTATGTACATTTGCAGGTTAACCCTCTCCCTGCTGGAGGCAACCGGAGATGCCCTAATGAGCAGTACCCGCGTCTAATCCAGCAGGAAGAGGGTTACATTGCTGTATGTGGGAAAGAACTATTGGCGTTAAAACAAAACCACTACAATTGACAGTAGGTAAGACACATACACTGGATTATTGAAAACAAGTTACTTAGTATACATTATATCGCATCCACTACACATTCTGTTGTTATCATCAATGTTTGGTTCTTTCCCTGGGGGTCTTCCGTCTTAACATTTGAAATCTGTGCATTAGTACCTCCAGGTAATGGACATATACTCGCCCTTTCTCCTATTATATATACATGAAACGGGTCCCAGTCTCGAGATTACGAAACTTTTTTAGTACGATTTTATGCTCAAACTCAAATGTAATATGGGGATTTGTGAACAAAACCTCGAGTTGAGCATGAGTTTATACTCGTAACCTCTGGGCCGGACTCCATTCTCACGTATATCACAAAGTACAAATAATGTCAAGACAATAAGTTTCTTTGTTTTTTTAGACTATTACTACTACTACTACTACTACTACTACTACTACTACTACTACTACTACTACTACTACTACTACCACTACTACTA
>JAUTBT010010371.1:0-24366 GCA_032361225.1 Lepetodrilus schrolli
CAGTTCTAATGACACTACAATATTTACGTGGTGTTTTCAGTTTGTTTCTACAGTTTTTATGACACTACAATATTTACGTGGTGTTTCCAGTTTGTTTCCACAGTTCTAATGACACTACAATATTTACGTGGTGTTTTCAGTTTGTTTCTACAGTTTTTATGACACTACAATATTTACCTATTATATCCACTTTGGTGACACTGTAATAATCTTAATTTGGATGGGTTGTCTCAGAATGTCTTATATTGAAGAATTAGATACTGACATTTCATATTGATTTTTTTTAATGTGACACCACTTTGTATGCAAGATTGTTAATTTGTTTTGTATCTGTGAGTTGTCGCCTATGGGTGAAATATTCCCGCTGTGACGTAAAGCAATAATTCATTCATTTATTGTATCTGTGACCCGATATTGTCACATATTTTTTGCACATGACCATGTTTCTCAATTGTCAGTCTTGAGTATTGATTGCATGAAGATAATCTAAAATTGGGAAATAACCCTACACCTCAACTTTTTTTATGTTCCTTGTTCAAGTGGGTTACATAATATGAATAAATAATTATTGCGATTTGGAGAATAATTCTGCTTCGAAAATTATTTGAAATATAAATTTGCCATTTTCCTAATGAACTGTATCTCCATTTCCTCAATTATGTGGTTGAAAGTCTTATGATCACTTCTTATAATACATGGCATAAAACCACAAATTATTCTCTAAGTGATCCAGTGGTTGATGGTTAAAGCCATATGCATGTTCCACTGAATTAGCATATCACTATGATAGCTTTGTGGAATAAGACCATTGATATTAATATCCATCTGCAAAAAAATAAATCTTTCAAAGGTCTTTCACAGGTAATCATCAAAATGTTATTGTTTAAATTACCACTGACATTCAATTGTTTTATATTGTGAACAGTTAAACATTTTTTTTTTATATTGGTGTATCTACTGCAAGGTTATTCAACTAAAATACCAAGAACAGGAGAGACAATCACCCGTTCTCATTCCAATCAAAAATTAGTGCGGTACGTCAAACAAATGTTCTGTCAAGCTGAAAATGGTGTGTTCGTGAAGACATCAGCAGCCAAAGCTAATTCATCAATTTTCAGATTTGCTACACCGCCACTGATGTATGAAATGTGTTCCCCTTCGAGTGTATCCACCAGCCACCACATCTGTGCTCTTAAACCCATTACAGGCATGGCTGATCTTGAATTGAATGCCTTGCATGCCGTCATGAAATAGCACAGGGCCGTAAAATTCAAGTCAGTACTTTCCTCCAATGTGATTACTGTTACATCAATCTAGTCATAAAAAAATGCATAAAGAATATCAACAAACTCCAGATCTTTATTTGTGTTTCTAGGAAAGACAAATCCTTCGAGTAACCAATGAAAGGAATAAATCTCTCCAGGACTTCTCAAAGAAGTGCTTGACCCAATTTAATATGCTCCAGCGGTATGTAGTTATTCAGACGAGTTGTATTTTTCAAAGTTAAAAGGAATTGCCCTGGCAATGATGCAGAGATAGTTGTCCAGCAGTCAGACCAAAACATTTTCCTACATCAACTGTATAGTGACAGACAGTCACCATTCAATGTTAATCTGTTAACATCAAGTGTAGACAATCGACCAGTGATTTGCCCATCAGGTTTTTCTGTGATGTTCATGGAAAGGGCTAGTGGGCAGACCTACAAGTATAAGCTAACATGCATCCAAGCCAATCAGGATGATGATGCTGTGTGCCCAGGGGCCCTGTTACCAAGGGGGTGAAAACCACGGAGGCAGATAAGATTAGTTTGTTGTGCATCCTTCTCTGTCGGCATCTGTGACCGGAATACGTTATCCAGAGTTAGCTAGAGTTTGTCAGCGTGGAACTGGAACGTTACTATTGATTTGCTTGCCCTTATCTATAAGTCAGATTGTTCCCACTTCCAGATCATGGAATATCAAACCTGTTGAGATATTGATAATTGGTTTTTACTCAATACATCATTTTGCTGAGATCTTCAAAGTCATTGCCAGGTCTGGAGTCGAATTTATATATAAATATTGAATTATTTGGCAATCCTATTTAGATAAAGCAAATTTGTGCCATTACTGCATTTCTCTGGTGTTGTTCTTTATTTGCGTTATATTAGTATGTTTCTTTCTAAGAAATTGATATCAGTGTAACTGTTCCTTAGGGATTTTTCATTAGCGATTTCTCTGAGATCCATGTTTGCTAAATTGATATTTTCAATTTTACTCATTTTAACTGATCTTCACATTAAAAATATATATATTATGGTCTGACCATGCTACTGGTTTGAAATTTGATGCCATAGTTTTATTTAAGGTGAAACCTAGACTGCAATTTATTTCTATTGCTGGGGAGGGGCATTTTCTTGTAGCGTATTGATTATATTTCATATGTAAGGAATGATAAATTGTCCTCAATAGGTTCCACTCAAAGCCACTATATTTGATTTGCTTGTTCCCAGTATTCATTCCAGTCTATGACCAGGATGACTGATGTTTTTCTGGAATTATTCTTATTGTAATAAAACAGAAAATCATTGGGATTTTTTTCTCTCAGAATATTACTGTTTCCCATAATGCTCATTATTTTGTTGTGCTTTTACCAATATTAGGAATAGAAGTGATTACATATCCTTTTCTTATGTTCTGCAATCTAAAAATTCCAACTTTCGTGGTTATACTTCTAGCATGGAGTATGTCCACATCATACTGGAACCCTTGGCTCGGTTTCACAAACACATCAAACTGTAGTCTGTGTGTAAGTCTGGGAGAACATACTTTTACTATGGCATGCAATGACATGAACATCAATTTACCTCTGGACTACTGGTAGGACCATGTCCAGGTCGCTCCCATACCAAACAGCGTAGCTCTAAGGCAACATGAACCAACCACAGACCACACCATTGGTAAGGTTGGATTTCAGGTTACCTTAGTAATTATCATCAACTGCTTGGATAGGGCTATTCCTGCAAGAAATCCAAGGCTGTCATACAGGAGAGTCCAGGCCCCTGTTTCACAACGACATCCTAAATTTAGGAGCTCCTAACTTAGGACCCAGTTTATCACCTCGTAAGTTATATGCCGATTTAAGAAGGGATAAGACTTGTGATGTTGTGAAACACTTGTTACTAGGTGACAACCTTTATGACTGGTTTAGGAGCTCCTAAATAGTTAGGAGGCCGTCGTGAAATGGGGGCCTGGTGTTGTTCTAATGCAGTCCTGCAGGTATGAACCCGGGTGAACTAACAAACTGACCTAAAGTAGGAAGTAGTATAGCCATGTAGGCTGGCGAGGTAATGATGCCTTGTTGTGGGAAACGATAAATCTGTCACGTTGCCGAGATTACCTGGATATTTTACATTGTGGAAGACGGGAATTAGACTTCGTCGGCTTGCGGGCTGTTTATCATGTTCATCGAGGTGTCGTGCAATGGCACTACGATTATATCAATTATTGATCTCTGGAACGGCAGGAGACTTGCAGCTTATAGTTATGTATAGGCTTTGAATGATGAGTGTCATTTTGAAATAGGCAATAATTTCATCACTTTCATTGTTGACAGGTTGCCTCTGATAGTTCTTCATGGGTTGACTTTGATAGTTTTTGATGGGCTGACTTTGATCATTCTTGGTAGTTTGATTATGATTGTTCTTGATAGGTTAGCTTTGATTGTTCTTGATAGGTTAAATTGGTGATTTTGATAGTTTTTGATAAATTGACTGATTGTTCTTGATCGATTGACTTTGATAGTTCTTGATAGGTTGACTGATAGTTTCATAATAGGTTGACGTTTATAGCTTAATTTTGATAGTGCAGTTATCATTCATTATCATTCAGTACGAAGCAGGTGCTTGCAGATTTACTGCAACAGCACCACTGGGGTTGCAAGTTTTGTTCCTGCCATAAACCACAGCTTTTAATAATTATAATAAAATGTTATATTATATATCTATATATAATGTCTAAAGGAGTGCACGGAAAGTTGTATGCTAGGATTACAAAAATTACGAGCACAGTATAATTGAGTTTTATTATAATTATTCAAAGTCCTGTACCTAAAGTTTGTCTGGCAATATTCATCAGATATTAACACATGTGAGGATGTTGCTACATGAAGGTAATGAAAGTTGCATATGGTAAAACTGAATGCCACATCAAATTTCCCAATTTATAAGTTTAAAAAATGTTTTGATCCTAATACAATACCTCCAATTGATGTTTGTACATACAGTAACGAATAATAACGCTTATCATCCAACATCTATTATCAGAAAGTATTATTTTAATGCCTGTCCTTTGTATCTAGAAATATAAGTCGTCAAGCACATAGTTATTGCCAGGACTCGTTTTCCAGTGGTCAATAATTATTGAACATTCAGAGTTGTCTATATTCTAAAAGCCTTCTTCTTTTATATAAGCCCTGCGTATCCAAATAAAGCATCACCAAATGTCAATAATGGTGATATTTTGACTGCAAACATATCGTGTCTGTCGTAAGGGAGTATTGTTATGGATTGAACATATCGGTTTTCCCTCTGAAGAAATCAATACTACTAGCAGAGCGTTACACATACTACACATTAGTTCCCAGCATTGCCCTACCATTGGCGCCACAGCCAGAATTTGGAACTGCTATTTCAATACACTGTGATTTGATAGCCTGCTTGATTTGGAAGAACACCACCATCATCTCCTGAAGTCTATTTCTGGTAGTTAGTTACTTCTTTCTCTGGCTACAGTGATGACTGAATATCATTGCATTGGATTTCATTTGATGATCAAGGATGTTGACAGATCAAGCCTTGGAATCGGTCGACATTGTGGACATTCTTGCCATTTGATATTCGCAATAAATCATGGAAGTGTTTGGAGAGATTTATCTAAAATATTTGCAAAGATGTTTTACAAAACTGGTGATTATGGAGTTATTGGCATTGAGACTTTACACAGAATGAGCCAACCAGATTTGTCATGGTCATCCTTTTAGAAATTTGATGTCATTGTCTCAACTGTCAAAGATTGAATACAAATTTAATAAAACTTGTGATGGATCATCACTACAGCTAATATGGAAATGAATTTGTAATAATGAAAAATGGACTCAAGCGCATTCCTCTTACATTTTGATGAAGTGTTTATGCAGCCTTTGATGTAAAACAGGGGTCTGTTAAAGCATTATGGTATGCTAAGCAAAGGACACCAAATTCCTCCACGTTAGTAATGCATGTTTACAGTTACCAAAGTGGAGGAACGCACCACGTCGTGGCCATGCATGAGCAACCATATTGATGATTCTAAGTGAAGGCTTAGGCAGACACGTCAATTGGTTTTGAGGTGATATTGATTAATGTGGCATTGTTTCTTGCAGACTATCAATGTGACAACGCAAGCCCACCACTCCATCCACTGCTACCGCTGACAGCTTTGCCTCTACCCTCTGTAGTGTACCGTGAGTGTCCTCGACACTACATCCCTACTGTCACAGCATGGCAGCCTTCATAGCCAAGCAAATGGTGGGCAACCAACTCAAGTCAGTCACAGGTACGTACTTGCTGAATTGTTAAAAAACAAAACTACATTGTGCATGGTTCATTACAGAAATGTACTATAGATATGATCAGAGATATTATCCATTCGGGAGATCAACATTTTGTCAGCCAGCTGAATCATGCTGTGATCATTAATTGGTAGGTACCATTTTCTGAAGCTCTCATATCCACTAAGAGACCATGACCCTCTCATCCCTACCATTGTCACTGATCACTACAAGACTGCTGTGGTCGCTTCATGCATACAAAATCTTCATGAAAGAGTATCCAAATGTTTACCAATTGTGCTAAGCCATAATGCTACATATGCATTCAAAGATGTATTGCCTAAAAACATTGTCTACATTTTCATGCAACATTCACATATCAATTGCAACATGTATATTATCCAGTTAGGGTATACCTACTATGTTGTGACGTTTCGGTGATATTGACATTCCACAAGGTTTCGATCAGATTGTGGACAACATTAATATGCACTTGTAGGAATTGTTCATGCCGACTGTTCTACACTGAGGCCTCATCACTAATGGTGTGGATACTCTTTCTAAGTCTAGATATTCCTACCATTGTCACCAGCTGACATATTTAAGAAGAACACTGTGAGTGCAGCAGTCAGCAGACACTAGCTTTCTCATATGCATTTGAACACCAGCAAATTATGCTGTGTTATTGACTAAATTAATAATTAATACATGAAATGACTCGCAGGAATTGTGTTACCAAATCAAGCTGTGCCAATGTTGTTTGATGTATGACTTGAATACAGTATCAATTCATATAATTATTGTTTTTACCAGGTTTTTCCTTCTTTCTCAAATTATAATATACATGTTATTTATTGTTTAATTGTAGCAAATGGATGAAAAGGGGTTGTTGAGGGAGTTGAATGCAGGGTTTGAATTCTGTTCTTTTGAGCTTTTAGAATTTTATAAATTGAAAGGACAATGCAATGGTTTATAGCCTGCCTTCTTCCTGTTCCCACTGTGATGTTAAGCAACAAATCACTCACTCTCTTCCTGTGATACATAGTTCTTGTAGGTCCTCATCATGAACAACATTGCAAGACTAACTTATTCATTGTCACTCTAGTAATTGCAAGTCATAAACAGATCCCGTTTCAGAAACTGTTTTCCATGTATGAATAATGAACCTTGTTTTTACCCAATACTGGATCTCATTGCCTACATTAATTGCTTCACACTTGTACAACTTCAAGTATATGTTCCTTGCAGTACTGCCAATGTCAGAGCTTGTCACTTCATTAGTTTTCATGCTTAGTTCTGGTTGAGAAGGCAGTTGAAGAATTGTGCTTGAAGCCGCCATAGACGGATGGTATTCGTTTGTAATCAACTTCATGTCAATGCTATAATATATAACATACTAGGCTGTTTGAATAGATGCTATCTGTTATAAAGAAGTTCTAGTTGCAGATGTATTTATGAAGAAGAATGGGACCAGGTTCCTCAAACGTTCCAGGGTTCCAGGTTCCAAATTTGGTAGAAAGCTTCCCCACAAAATATCTGCCGAACTTAATTTAGTATATATATAAGGTACTGTACTAGGCTGTTTGAAGAGATGCTATAAAATATAACAAAGTTCTATTGGCAGATTGGAAAGATATTTTATAAGCTGTTTGAAGAGATTATATTTTAAATGCAATATGAATTTTTTTTATTGGTGTTATATGAGATGTTAAAGTTTGAAGCAAGGATTTGTCATTAAAATTATGAAAATTAAGAAATGATATAGGCTGTTTGAACAGATACTTTGAAATGTTAAAAACTGCTATATAGGTATTCTTTTACATAAGCATTTAGTATGGTTTTATACAAGAATTAAGCAGGAATTATGAAAATTATGGATATAATATTTGAGATGGCCCCTGCTGTATTCTAATAGAAGTTTATGGTTGTGCCTCATTCTGCCATATACCCCAGAGACGGCAGTTGATACAACATTTATCTCCCGATGCATGGCACAATGTAGAACTAGCCTCCCATGACCTATCCTTTATGAAGGCAGCCCATCAGTGCAAGACCGAATAGCTCTACATATGCTTATAATAATGTCATTAGTCCGCAGCAGACTAGGGTATGTCTGAATTATGTATGAGTGGCTTTAAATCAAAATATATGCAATGCACAGGAAATATATGCAGAATATTCTGAACCTATTCCTTAAGGCATTTATGGTACATTGAATCATGGCCAGCATTGATGTGCATGGAAGATTGTCAAATACAGGCTGTCCTGTCTTTCCCATTGCTTTTGATATCAAGAGGTTCTTGAATAACAGTCCGTTGCTGAATATGCAATGCTGGTTTGTGGGCTCTAGTCATACAATCATGCTGTAAATTGCTCATATACATGTAATAGATATGACGCATTATTTTAGGGCATTGTAATTTGGCATTCACTGATATCGGGTACAAATCGTCAAATCATGTTAGTGGAATTGTATTTTCAAAACAGGCCCACAATTGCTGTAGTTAAAATTTGACATTCCCTGAAATCAAATTCAAATTGTGTTAGTGCAATATATTTTCAAGACAAACTATACAATTTCTGTAGTTAAATTTGACATTTACCATGTTCACTTAAATCAAATTCAAATTGTGTTAGTGTAATGTATTTTAAAAACAGACCTATGCTTTCTGTACTTAAAGTTAACCAGTAGACATCGATCCCTTTCTTTAAAACAGTATCAACATAAAGCCAAATGTTCTAGCAGTAAAAGCATAAATGTATTAATCGTGCAATTGTTTAGCATATTATGGAATATTCTTAGTTCGTTCCAGACTCCATGACTGTATTTAGAAAAGGTTTCTATCATGACCAATTCTTTGTTCTTTGTTCTTGATCAGAGATTTAGATATTATGAAAACTAATGTTAGACATTATCAAGTTAATATAAACATGACAACATCAAATCTAGTTAATGATTATTTCAAGTGACCTAACAATGTAATATTGATGGAATATTTGAATGCACTAAGTCAATCCCATCGCTTTGTAATATTTACATGTTGTCAGTAATCTTCCCATTGGGGATGTCTATCTCCTCTATCTCCTATCTTCTCTGTGTCCTCAAACTATGTATTTAGTCCTGGGTCATATTTGATGTCTATCTCCTCTATCTCCTATCTCCTCTGTGTCCTCAAACTATGTATTTAGTCCTGGGTCATTTTTTATGTCTATCTCCTCTATGTCCTATCTCATCTGTGTCCTCAAACTATGTATTTAGTCCTGGGTCATATTTGACCTGTTGGTGTGTCCAGAGATGAAATGTCTGATGCTTTCGCACATGCACGCTATTCTCATCCAGGGACGCCATTCTTGTCTTTTTTCGTGTAATCAATGTTCCGTAGTGTAAATGAGAACTAAAATTCAACCCTGACACATTAATGGATATTTACTGCCTGAGATTTCTGTATCTCAAGATTCTGGCAAACTTTGCAGGAATAAAAGCATGTAACTGTTAGATTGGATGTCGCACATTCCCCCCTGCTGTAGATTAAAAAAAAAAAGCGGTGCAGCTTGTTGGATAAACTCATGAAGCCTGCCAACATAAAACATCCTTTAAGCAGCCATTAATAGCCGTGGCATCTTTGGGCGCTACTAATGGTTTCCACATGTTGACAGGCCTGGAGGTGTTGGTGGTAGCATGTAGGGAGGTATCTTCATGCCAACCTGTCCAAACTCAATCATGTAGAGTAGGTCTAAATCTGGTGCCCTGTTGCGCCCTGTCATCGAGACAACGTTGATGTCCACGGTCCTTAACAGGATTGCTGGTGATGGTCTGGTGGCATCTTGACGTCTTTGTGTGACATATCTTTCCAGAGCAGTCTTTTATGATCTGGTGTGATCTTGATGTCTCAGATTGTCACAGATCTTTACAGACTAGTCAGTGATGGTCTGGTGGCATCTTGCTGTCTCTGAGTGTGAAGGGTGACATTGTAATGTCTGTTGAGTATCACAGATTTTTACAGAACAGTCAGTGATGGTCTGGTGGCATCTTGCTGTCTCTGAGTGTCACAGATCTTTACAGAGCAGTCAGTGACAGCCTGGTAATCTTGATATCTATCAATGTGAAAGATTTTTACAGAACAGTCAGTGATGATCTTGATGTCTCCGAGTGTCACAGATCTTTATAGGTTTACTGGTGATGATCTGGTGACATCTTGTTGCCTGCAGTTTCAGAGTACTTTACAGGATTTCAATTATTGTCATCTTCCTACTGAATTGTTGAATGACATCAATAGTTTTAATGCACAATACAGCTATCATCCTTGGTTCATCAGTACCAGCTAATGCTCACAGGTTTACTGAAACAGGTTTCCTCCTGATGTAAGATGACAAGCCATGATATCAGTGAATTCATTTTGAAGGCAGCCTGAAATCCCAATTCCAACCAAAAAATACCCCAATAATTTCAAATTCTAAATAGTATTTGGTTGTACAATGTCAGCAATCATTGTAGTAGTCTATAGTCTTGTTATGGCACCTATGAATAATAAATAATAATAATGTATACATTTATCATGCTCTATAATCTATGCACAAAGCACTCTCATAATGCCACATGTTCCCTTGAATATTTACAACAGTCCTAATTGATTTAACTATTTTCTTATCATTTCATTAATACTGGTAGTTACCATATCCATACATGTAGCTAGAGTCTTGTAACAAATAATTATATTGTAAACATAAGAAAATTAACCGCTAAGCAATTAATTTGGTTTATTTTTTCATTATCACATATTCTGAATCAAATTGAAATTGTAGAATGATGTCCTTGTATTGCACACAGTTCAGAACTTCCATATGAAACAAATTTCTAATGGTTGCCAAGGTCTGTTGGCCTAATAGGTAGCAACCTGATTGATTTAATAGCAAATCATTTTCTTCAGTAAGCGACCTTTTCACAGATGCTAAGGATGCTACTACAGATTGCATTCAAATGTGTGGCAATCTATACGGGAGATGGGAAGTTTCAACAACAACAAGAAGTAAGCTGTAATGATTGTCTGCTAGCCGACTAGCGCGATAAGGTTGTGGTTGTGCGCGGATGTACTGGACCTTCTCATCTGACCAGTTCCATCGAAAGAGCTGTCCATGTGTTGCCTGTCAGCGTCCACTGACAATCGAGCACATTTTCATTCAATGTATTGACTTTTCATTCAGTAGGCTCTGATAGTATTCATTGTGTTATTATCGGGGCATTTTATCCAAGTAAAGAAACTTTGAAAATACTTTTGTCAATACTTTATTTTTTCATGAAAGATTATTTCATCAATTATTTAGATTTTGGTTGTCGTGTATTGGTGAAATATTTCCGCTGCAACATTAAGTACTAAATCATTCATTCATATTTAGCTTTTCATTTGCGCTACAGATGTACCTAACCTTGTTTTCACTAAGCATAGCTGAAATAGTGCCAGTAGACACTTCCACTCATTTACAAAAGCACCTTTTGATATTATGATGGACATCATAGTGCAGCAATGTAGGACATACTAAAAAGGTTTGTTGATGTCTCTGAGTGTTTGTTCAGTTCTAATTGCAATCTATGTTAATCAATCAAGAGGCAAAAACTATATAATAGCTTGCATTAAAAGAAGCCCAGATTTCTGCTGGTAATATTCTGATGTAATTCTGGACACATTATATGAATAATTTGCTTTTGTGCATTAAATAATTCCATATTTCATCCACTGGAACGTTGAACATTACTTGAATCCTATTAGTGATTTTTATAGATTAGATATTGTTCCTGTTAAAACTAAAACATCTCATTATTCATAATATCAATAATATTGTTCTTGAAATATCAAAGTTGAATAGATATATGTTATGGCTGAATGAGCAGACTGTACTCTATCCTCAGAATATTGAAATGAATTACCTTTAATTAATCATGGGAGTGAAATTCTGCATACTTACTATTCAGGGTACCATTTCACAAAGTTCTCTTATCCACTATGAGACTATAGCACTCTGGTAAGTGC
Organism: Lepetodrilus schrolli; assembly: GCA_032361225.1. Lineage (NCBI taxonomy): Eukaryota > Metazoa > Mollusca > Gastropoda > Lepetellida > Lepetodrilidae > Lepetodrilus > Lepetodrilus schrolli. Next base: position 11,595 of record JAUTBT010010371.1, read on the forward strand.
ACAATCCCCATGTATAAGACATTGCTATGAGAACGCTGTTATCTCATAGTAGATAAGAGAACTTTGTGAAATGATACCTAGCTTGCTTTGATTAATATTCCATTCATTATCGTTAATGACTAAACTAGTTTAACGAGTTTCACTGACTAAATATTGTTCATAAATATGTTTGTGTTTTTCTGACTCGTATATCATCAATGTCAAGGTCATTGGCTTAGTATTAATTAATGGAGTATCAGGTGAGCTTCAGGTGGAATTGAATTTAGTTTTGTAGTGTTCAGATGATACATTTAATCTTTATGCTTAATATACAATACCATATGTATCACATGCAAATTGAACGTTATTAGTAATACATGTCAGACATATGTATCACATGTAAATTGAACGTTATTAGTAATACATGTCAGACATATGGTTATGGAACGTAGACAGTTTGAATGCTGTTCTAGAGGATATCTGATATCATACAGTAGTAACAAGAAAATCACTCCATTCACTTTAATATTCAGATATTTTTTTACATCCCATGTCTTTAGACTGTCTTATGGATTGAAGTCGTTACCAGTATTTCACTTATCTACATTTTTGCGCCACTTTGCAAAGCCCTAATGGATCTCTTGCCGCTCAAAGTGCATGAGTCATTTCTAAATGTAGACATCATCTCAGACGTCCAAGACCTTCAAAGAGTAAGCTATGCTACTAAACCACTGCTTCAGGTTGTACTGTGCTGCAATGTATTTCTATTTTGATACTTGCACATCAGGTTGTACAGTGTTGCAATGTATTTCTATTTTGATACTTACACATCAGGTTGTACTGTGTTGCAATGTATTTCTATTTTGATACATACACATCAGGTTGTACTGTGTTGAAATGTATTTCTATTTTGATACTTACTTTGCAACACATTACAGCCTGATGTGTTGTACTGTGTTGCAAAGTATCTTTATGTAATGTACATGAGTCATGAGTGCTGTCTTTTAGTTGCATGGAAACCCTTTTGTGATTTCATTTTCTACCAAATGGTCATCGCAAATGGGTGAAATATTCCTGCAGTGACGAAGAACAATAAATCAATGTACAAAGTTATACAATAAATGTACCATTGAATTATTTTTTTACTTCAAGAATCTTTAGGAAGCATCGTCGGATATTGGCAAAAGATTCCCACTTTGACGTAAAACAATTACTTGTTCACTTACTCTTTAGGAAGCAACACTAAATGTTGTAACAATGTGAACTACAATAATAAACTCATGTAAATTTGAATTGTATTGTGTGTACTAAGGGTGTAAAATATATCAATTTTTATATATGGAAAGTCTGAACAATTGAAGATTATAGATTATATCAATTTATATTGAAAGTCTGCAAAATCTAATGATATAAATTATATCAATTTATATTGAAAGTCTGTAAAATCTCATGATAAAAAAAATAATTCTTATTTTGCTGTGCATGTTCTAGAATTGGACCAAACCATATGGTCCAGGCTTTAATGTTATAGATCAATACTGGAAACGTCTAACTTGTCTGTTTGTGCACAATCATGAGTCTGCGCACCCTCTGGTCAACGTAAGTTTGTCGTGATTGTCTGTCCACCACACTACACATGGTTGGCGCCCACCCTCACGGTCCATTATGCTGCGCCATCAGTACCAGCCCTCCACTTCACCTCCAACTCCATCACCTGTTGCTTGTGTTGGCATTGAGATTGTGAAGTCTTTGCATCAGAACCTAGTCTTGATGGCAATCGATCTTGCGTGATTGTAAAAAGGACTGTGGGAGATATGGTCGCCATAAATTGTTGGAATAATTTCTGGTGGTGGACTATATTTATGTGTTTTGATATAATAATAATAATCTAAATGCAAGATTTATGTAGTTTTATTTATGTAATTTTTGTCAATAAAATATTTCTAAATCTTTTTTTTTCTGATTAGAGATACAGGCATGTGTTTGAGAAACATATATATATATATATTTTTATTTGGTTTCTTATTGTTTTCATGATTGTCGTTTGTCATGGAAACCTTTTGGTCAGGAAATCAATACTATATCTGTTAGCCATTTTTCTTCTTGAAGGTCATTCATAGAAACACAAGCGATTAATATCATATGTATGGTTGCTATTTTCTTTGGAGAAAGTCTTAATTAGATTTCTAATGGTCTACTTGTCATTTAGACTTAGAATAACTATAGCACCAGTACTACCACATCTTATTTCTCTTTCATTCTAATTGTTTTGTCGGACATTTTAGAAATATATTTGTTTGATAATTAAGACATTGTTTAGATTGTAACATTTGCATATATTTTACTACTGGAAAACACTTTTGCAGCTTCATGCATGTCAATAGTTTAATATCATGGACAGAAAATACTAATATGGCTTCACTTATTATCCTCCAAACTTGTAAACCTGATAGATATAATATTTCTAATATGATATTTCTAATAACAAGAATGCCCCCAGGACATCTGGAATTCGAGATTGAGTAGATGATGACACATATCTTCTCTGAGTTCACAAGAATGTTTTTATGCTTTGTGAGATGACTAGTTATATATCCAAGGCTACTGATACATAGATGACTCTGATTATTTAGATCTATTGAGTATATATCTATTAATTATGAAAATATATTTAATTGTTCACTTTTATACTATTATAGATATACTATATACTATATGGGTGCTCATTTTCAATTGATTAGTCAGTAACAGTGGCAGATTGAAAGATGAGGGGATGATGGTGGGTGTGTTTGGATACAGTACGTATCATATTTATAATATTGTTTGTAATAATATTTGAACCCATACAAAATTTGCCATAAGAATGGACACTAATAGTTTGCTTTACTTGTCGGGCTAAAGCGTCCCTTCTTTCCCTCCTAAAATGTATTCCTAGAGCTGCCCCTTAGTAATAATTACTTATGGATTTTTTTGGAGACAATTATCTATCAGTCTTCATCCTATTTATTAACAGTCTGTCAGTACCAGCCAGTACTCGCAGGTTTACTGCAATAATCAACATTACGGATGTTGCTGGTTTCCTCCTGCCCTAAACTGACAAGCTGTGATATGTGACAGAATCACTAAACCCCAATTAAAAATAAATAAATAAATTATTAACTATATATGACTCTTTGACATTATTGTGTACTATCATTAGGTGTCACTGGTGTCAATTGTATGGGTAGATGGTAACTCAGTGGTAGAAGATCGGAATTCAGAGCCAAAGGTCCTAAGTTCGAAACCCACCTCCAGGACCTGGCATCAGTCATAATGGACGCTTTTATATTTAGTAAGTGATCATAATATAATTCGCTGTCTGTACATAACAGTGCAGTTATCAGTGCCAACCAGGTTATTATCCTGGTCGGAAAAGCTCCCGGCCCAAAGGACCAGCAATATCAAAAAAAAATCCTGGTCCTTCAGTGAATCTGCCCATCTGGAATAGACATATTTTTGGTGCCAACCAGATACTGCAGATTTACTGCAAAACTCGGTGCTACAGGTGTTGCAGGTTTCCAATGGTTTTGGTGTCACTGTCTGTATTTATCACAACCCTCTGCCTCCATTCTACCAGCAGGGTGTTGTTTACTGCCGTCTTTCAAAGACGTACATGCACTCCTGATAGATATAAAGGTCAATGGACAACTTGAGGGAATGTTTATGTCTAAAATAGTAATCCTTAAACTTATTGTCAGCATTGGTGATTGTTAGGTTTTCAAAACAAAGCTATTTTCAGATCTTGCCTTCTCTACTTGGACACACATTGTACTACTACTTATCTAATGTTTATGTGATGGTTCTAAGGTATTGAACTTCTGTGATCAATGTTTATTAATACATTGTAGCTTCCTGATAATATATTTTTAGAGATTTGTCCAGCATTCAGGTATAACCAATATCAGTATTGATGCTTACAAAGTTCTAAAAAACATTTCATCAACAATTAAAGGGCTTGCTGAATGTTTAAGATCTAGGTGAAGAGTAAGACGTAAAAAGAATATTAATTCATGTCCATGGAAAACTCTACACACAGTTTTGGCACCAAATTTCTGTCTCTATGGAAATGATAAAATGGAGTTCTAGTGTAGCGGTATCATGTCTGGGTTGATCGTCCTGTGGTTGTCTTCATTCCTTGTTGTGTCCACCGTAATTGTGCAACTTTGTGGCAACTCATTAGTCTTCAGAAATGGAATTCTCAGTGTTGGTTTCCACAGCACACCTCTGTTATTTCCCAGAGGTTGACTAATGAAGAACAGTGATGCCTTGCTCATGTGGTTAACCTTGTTTTAGTGCCAGTGCTGGGTAGTGCTGTCTATAAACATGGGCTCTCCAGTATGAGGCGATGTAACTCAGAGGTAACCGTAACTCACACACCTAGCCATAGGCTTCACCATTGTTGAGGTTGGAGTTATGGCTGCCTTAATTATAGTGACTCAAAACGATGTGGCCAATATAAAGTGATTTTACAGTTTTTATTATTGGTCATATGTAATATATAGAGATATTTTTGCCAACCCATGGAAATAAATCCTTGTATCAATTATTTTGAAAATGCAAATGGAGCCTATGTTTCTCATTTGCATATGTTATGTATTCATGAGCCTCTTTTGGATTCCCCTCGATAGAAGAGTGCATGGATAGAAGAGTACGCTGTAATTGGTCCTCGGTCAGACAATTGACAGCCTTGCACTGTATTCAAATTACCAAAGGTGACATCACATGTTATGACCCAGCATTTCATATCCTCCTGCTCACCTAGCAGTCTATGTAAATAAACAAACTGACTGCCCGGAAAATGATTTGATTTAACGATAACAGATCATTTAGAAGGAAATCAATTACTGTACGTGGTGTAGGATCATCAATTCTTTAGGTTTATACAATATAAATTTTATGTTTGAGTCACTTTAAAGTTGCGCAATTTCATACATGAGAGCCCTATAGATGTGTGAAGTTTGAATTATTCAGCATTTTAGTGCAGTTATTATCATTGGCCTGTCTGTAGCAGCCCTGGATCATGTGTCCTACTATAACATAAAGCTGTTGCAAGTTCTTCCACAATAAACAGGACAAATCACCATGAAATCTTTGGAAAACAGTGTAAAATCACAAATCAGTTATTTTTTATATTTAATTGTAGTATTGGAAATTAATTATTTTTTATATTTAATTGTAGTATTGGAAATTAATTAAGTCAATTGAAAAGCATTGATATGGGTACACTGTTCGTGGTGCCATTGGATAGGGTGATACAGTTCTTCATGTTTCGTGTATCATCATTGATGAGGTTGGTCTTCATGTTTCAGGTGCCTTTGGAGGCATTTTTGATGATGACACTTCAGGTATCAATGTTTGTATTGTTGACCTTCAGATGTGATTGTTACTATGGTTGACCTGCATGTTTCAAGTTGATATGTTTGACTATCATGTTTCATTTGCCATTTTTGGTAAATTCAGGTTAACCATGTTTCAGATGCCATTGTTGCTAAAGTTGACATGTATGTTTCAGGTGCCATTGTTCCTAGAGTTTACTTCCATTTTTCAGATGTTCTTGTTAGTGAAGTTGTTCCATGTTTCAAGTGCCATTTTTGATAGGTTGACCTGCATGTTTCAAGTGTCATTGACGTTGTTGATGTTGCCCTTCATGTTTCAGTTATCCTTATTGAGCTTTACCTCCAGGTTTCAGATGCCATTGTTGGCCGTCAGATTTCAGATGGTGTTGACCTTCATGTTTCAAGTTGATATGTTAACCATCATGTTTTATTTTCCATTGCTGATAAATTCAGGTTAACCATGTTTCAAGTGTCATGTTTGCTAAAGTTGACCTCCATGTTTCAGGTGCCATGTTTGCTAAGTTGGCCTCCATGTTTCAGGTGCCATGGGAGGTGACAAGGAGGGTGAGGAGAAGAAGGAAGGAGAAGAACAGGAGGAGGATCCAGAGATTGCCGAAGCCCGGAGAGAGGCAGAGGAGAAGAGGAAAGAGAAACACAGGAAGATGGAGGAAGAAAGAGAAGAACTCAGGCAATCCATACGAGATAAGGTTTGTTGGTACCGTCATCTCTGTCAACATTCTTTTGAAGTAAAATACAATTTAAGATCTGGCCATTATTTCTCGGCATTGGACAATCACTTTCTTGATATTTTGACCATTTATGTGTTTGTTAAGGATCAATCTAACAATCACAACAATATTAATTAAGGGACAGTAGCTATTTTGGACATACAAATTTAGCTTTATATAATTTTAACAAGTGTTGATCAAAACTTTGTTTGAATTAATTCTAATTCACCATGCACACAGAAATCGTGTACGGGGTGTGTATTAGTGAATTTTACAAAATTTGATGAAAATGGGTTTAGAGAAATGTGCCTCAAAATCTGCTGACCATTAATTAATTTTGTTGAGTATATATATTTTTTTAAACATGTTTTAACCTGTGTTCCTTACACTGTGTTACCATGATTACAGTCCTATAAAATAATAACACAGACAACAAATGGTTGTTTATTAGTTCATCTTATATTTGTAGGTACAAAGCAATTATATGTATGCTAAGTGCATGTACTTTACATTTTTAACTCTAATTCGGTCCAAAATGACAACTTAATGTGTGATTGTATGCCTTTAACAGTGACTGGCAGTTTTGACATATTTAGATTTGCTGTCATAGAGTCTACCGTCAACTTTCTTTTAAATTATCACAAGTATTTCTAGACCTATGTCATACATATACTCTGGAATGTGTTTTTTTTAATGTACTGTATGTTTTTGTTAGTCTGTTTCTAGATAAGTGAAATAATCTTGAAAGCGGAAAATAAACATAATGTTACTAGTGATATAATAGTTTTCCATCTCTGACTCTTAACTGATGGTTATTTCAGTATGGATTAAAGAAGAGGGAGAAGACACCCGAGCTAGAAGAACCATTAGCCGAGCCAGGCAGGATAGGTCGCAAAAAGAAAACACCCGCGGAATTAGCCGCCGAAAACAATGCAGATTCCGATGATGAAGATTTATCAAGTAAATTCTCATCTCTGTGCTGCTGCATGAATTTTGTCTGAGAGCCGATTACAATCATTACGATTGGTCGTCATCATACGGTCAGGGTTGTGTCGTGTAAAAATCAAGCTCACATTACCAATGATATGGTATGTTTGCGAGACATGGTTGTGCTATGTTTTACAGTGGTTGATATAACTATTGAGGTATCTTTACACTGTTAAACTATTAAGATCAATGCCAAAGTTTATGTAATTATATTGTATATTTAATGCTTCTATGTTGAGGTATCTGCATCTACAGGGCCGACTATATTTAGCATTGTTAATGATTGCTATAGATCTCAGACATGAAGCTGTATTTATCATGAGACTGTTGGTGTTCATTGTAACTATACCGAGAGACTCTTGGTAGGTAACTATACATTCATTCATATTTGAATGTTGCGATATTTTGACTTGTCCTCATAACTTCCCAGTAGTATATCACTCTAGCAATAATAGTCCTTAAACAGACACTTTATTTTGTAACTTCAATTTTTATTATTCTGCTAAAGTACACTTGTGATCACTATAAAATATTAAAATAAGATTGTCATAAAAGATTTCAATGCTTGAAAAGCTCTTGTAAATGGCTTACTGCTAAGAGTTTGTTACATTGCCTTATTTATTACTAAGTAAGACAATTTTAAAATGTGACTTAGTACTGCCTTATTTACTATGTAATAGCACTTTACTAATGGCCTGTAGCATTTGAAACAGTGTATAATGTGGTCATTGTAATTCAGTTGTGTCTCGTTCAACTATCTGATTTTCCATTTGTCATTTGTTTCCGTTTTAAAAAGACATCATGAACTATGAGCACCAAATTGTGTGTGCAGTTCTGAAAAATGTAATATAATTGTTTAATACATTACTAAAATACCAATTCTTGATCAAACAAAGAATGAACAATAATTAATTTCCTTCCTTTTCCCATAGTTTTCTCCTTCTAATTACTAATTGGCTGCATTTTTGCACAATTTTGAATGTATTTATTACTATTTCAAGAGAAATTCACCCACAGATGTCTTTGCATGTGACACAAGGAATTTTCTTCTTTTTAAATTTTATTTTTATTTTGTATAGAATTATTCTCTTCTTTTTATATATATATATATATATATATATATATATATATCAAATTTCAATTATCTGCTGTTTAGTTCTCATGTGTCTGAAAATATTTCAAATAATATTAATTGAGTTCATTTGACATTCTAAAGGTAGGATATTGTGGCATACATCTTGAATGTTAAGAGGGCAGAAACTTGTCTTAAGTGACTCATTGAGAGGAGATTGTCAGTTCGTTTGATTCACCAGGGATAGAAATGTGAATCCATAGGAATTCCTGGAGACAGATTCTAAGACTTGCACAATTAGGTCACAAACTCAGTACACATGACTTCTGGACAGGTGACTTGCTGAAAGCAGAATAATGAACACATGTGACTCACTAAGGATAGAAATCTTGCTGCAATGAAAGTGAAAATGTACTTTAGCAATGATAGAAAACCAAACATTTGTGACTTGCTGAGAAGAAATTGTGACTCGTTCAGGATAGAAAACTGAACATTTGTGACTGAGTAGGAAGAAATTGTGTTTCACTGAGGATAGAAAACTGAATATTTGTGACTTGCTGAGCAGAAATTGTGACTTGCACAGGATAGAAAACTGAACATTTGTGACTTGCTAGGAAGAACTTGTGACTCACTCATGATAGAAAACTGAGGGACTTGCTGAGATAAAAACACCACTCTTTGGATAGAAACTGAACACTTAGGTTAGTAAACTGAACAAATGTGACTTGCTGTGAAGAAATTGTGATTTGCTCAGAATAGAAACTGAATAACAGAGAATTGCTCAGAATAGAATATGACTTACTCAGGATAGAAAACTGAATGTATTTGACTTGCTGAGACCAAAATGTGACTCGCTCAGGATAGAAAATCAAACAGATGAGGCTTTATGAAAACTGAATGCTGAACCCACTTAGTATAGCAAATTGAAGACATGTAATTCCCTCGTGGTAGAAAGCTGAATGTGTCACATGTAACTTGCTCAGGATTAAAAAATGAACACCTGTGACTCACTCATAGTAGAAAACTGAACACTTGTGGCTGGCTGGTGATATTTTCTGCTTCATGGACAACACAAGGAACATGTATTTGTGTAAACCAATGGGGCATTCATTGACAACAGAAATATTTTAATTATATTTCTCCACATTACCAGCATGGTACAATGTATTTGCAAACCCCAATCTCAAGACAACCATTGATGGGTTGTAAGCTTCTATGTTTTCTGTATGTGTCATCACCACTGAATGTTGTAGCCTACACAGCCACAGATTTAATTTTCTTACTCATTACTTAGTTCCTAATGAAGAATGCCAAGGATTACTGGAATCAAAATAACCTACAGATTTCATGATGGGATTTGTTGACATATTCTGCGATCAAAAACATCAACAAATCACAACTGTTTGTGCTACCATAGGATACGTTTTTTCCACCTTGTTTTATGTTCATATTCATGCTAATTATTATGTTTTGTTGTTGTTAATTAAAGAGGGTATATGATGTACATTCATATGAATAGCTGCATACAAGCTATGCTATGATTCTAATGCTGGAATATCACCACACCCAATTTATTTATTCAATTAGACAAACGTGCAATAATAAAGAATTACATTTGGACTTTCATTAAGCAATTATTCTCTTGAATATCTACTGAATTAGTCACAATATATTGATAATTGTCATACTTTTTAATTGGCAGAAAGATTAGAAATTCTTGTCAAAAATCATGTTTATGAAAAGAAGCAATAAGAAAAATGTAGATATTCAAGGGAATATTATATGTATTTATTTTGAGTTATATACTTATTTATATTACAGCAAGTATTCTTAAATCATTTAATTTTGTTGTTGCTCTCTACTGTTTTTGAATTTATTATATATATTTGTGACATTTTGTTATAGTGTTATTACTTTCTTGCATTCCTCTATACTATACATATATATTTAACATAGGTATTATATTGATTTCATATCGCATGAATCTTTGTTTTATTTTTTTAAATGATGAAATTATCAAATCTCAATACCTGTATTTTGAAGTAAATTATCAACAAAATCAATATGAACTTAGATCAGTAATTCCCAAATCTGTGCAATTAATTCCTTTCCATCAACATTTGTGAATGAGCATTACATTTTGTTTCATTCATGCTACCAATGTTGTTTTACCCATTTGTTGTCTTAACATTCCTTGTTTGCTTTTGTTTGTTTTCAATTAAGTATATCATTTTAACTTAGTCAATGAATCTGCCTTCATGTGTAGAAAAGGAACATACTATTTAAAGACCTGCAAAAACAAATTGATTCATTTACACTGAATCACAAACTCTATATATTGAAATTTGCTCAGGCGTGAAATGAAAAATGAATCTTTGTTTGATCCGAAAATAATATGTAAACAAGTCTTAGATTTAATCCATACTATGATGTCAAAAAAATCATTGGATGCATGAAATCCATGGATCGGAATTCAGCGTTCATGTGTCTGATATTTCTCTCCCACCTCGACACTAGCCTGCCAGATGCTGCACCCACGTGTACTGTGTGTCCATTGATGTTGCCATGGTAATGGTGTCTACCCCCGCCCCCTTGATGTGGTGCCAATGTCCATTGTCTCCTTTTCGTGTTTTCCAGGCTTCCCAAAAAACTTTACAGAACTCCAAACTAAAGTCAGTGAGCTGCCAACAAAATTGGCTGCAGGCGTAGGGGAGGTAACTCAGAAGTGTGTAGTGCAGTGAAACCGTACAATGTAAGTTCGCAACACCTACACAATACTCGTACCTCAGCTGTTGTGCTCCCCGAGGACCTCCACTCTCGCAACTTTTTTTTATATAATGCGCCAAGATACTGGAATTATTATCTGCCAAACTACTGAAATTGTTATGTTCAAAGCTACTGAAATAATAATGCGAGATATTGAATTTATCACACGCCAAGCTGCTGAAGTTAGCATAACAATGTCTCAGAATATCAGAATAATAACTTTTTGAGATTGAATATTATCAGAATTAATTGCTTCTCTCAATGTTGAACATTGCTGAAGCAAATGTCTCTTGTAGAAGCTGCCAATTTTGTAACTTGGACCATGGAATGAACCAAAAGTTTCGAGAGTGTCACTGTAAATTATCCCTCTCTCCACATCCTCCCACACACCCCAATGAACCCTATGTTAGCCACCCACAGCCCACATGCCTGATATGTGCCAGCCACCTTATTAGTGAGAGGTCAAATGGTCAACTGAGAGGTCAACTGGCCAATACCTAGCCCAGACCCTTGTATGATCGTTGTACCTGTTGTACTGGCATGACGTGATTGTATCAGCACGTTTAGCTTTAACTCAATCTTTGTAGCATGCCGTGTATTCCGCACCCTGTAGTACCAGATAGTCCATACCGGTCTGATGGTAGGATGGCTAGGTAGGTACTATACTAAATCTGGCTTATTGTTGGTATGATTTCTCAGGTTTAGTTCTAGGCATATTGCTTCAGTTGGATACTTTGTGATGATCGTATTGAAAATGTTGCATTAGCACTCAACATTGTTGTATTACTGACCACCAGTTTTCTATTGGGCATCTCTGGTTGCCTCTTGCAAGGAGAAGGGTATTATATAAATATAATATGCATGTCAAATAATTATCATAATTTTAATCAGGGTTTGATAATGATTGACATAAACACGTCAAATATTCTTTTGATAATACTGTACTAGACATTTGTTAGGCTTTAGACAGAATCAGATTAATTATTACCTTCACATACATTGTAATCACATTTGTAACAGATTTCCTAGTTTCAATATATTAAATTAAAACCATTTCTTCTTTTCACCATGCTTGTAAAATATATTTCTTTCAAAAATGTAAATCACAAATTTACTGTGGATATACAGTGTCAAAAAGATAACAAGTATCTTTCTCATAGTTTCAATAGTATAAACTAAGTCCAAACACAACTCATTATTTACAAATGAAATGAAATTGTGTTCATAAAAACAAGACACTGTAATTTACTCAGCTAAAAAATGTTAATGACTCTTGTCTGCAGTTGTAACTGTGAATACTGACCATGTGCAAAATGTATTTTTACTAATACTTTGTATATTTGGTCAAGACTGCTGGCAATATTTTCACAAATAACTTTCAAGTTCATAAACTTAGGAACAGCTTTGAGCAGGTTCAACTATGAACACCACTGGTAAAGAAAATGTATTAACCAACACTATTAGTTTGGGCATTTTGTTTCCCCTTCTGCTAATAGTTTCCCAGTTACAGTAAATTAACTTAGCTAATGGACCTAAATAGTAAGTCTATTTAAAAAAATACTTATCGGCAAAAATATAGTGTTATCGACGAAATATATTATCCGTACTCTAGTCAAATTTTAAAATCAAATAGTTCACTATGCCTACGTAACTCAGTGCCAGTTTGAAATGGTTCGAGCAATAACACGTGTGTTTGGGGGTGAATGCAAAATGCGAAAAGGTAGGGTGTGGCACCCACAGGACATTGAATAAGTATAATCACATGTTCAATCATGTAATAGAATGTTGTGTCATTATATTTATATAATATATATTATATAGATAGATGATATAACATTTTATTATAATGATTCAGTCCTGTGGTG
>JAUTBT010010382.1:0-24356 GCA_032361225.1 Lepetodrilus schrolli
GGAGAGAGGGAGGGAGAGAGAGGGGGTAGAGAGAGGGGGGAGAGGGAGGGGGTCGGTCTACACCACCATCACCACCATCAGCAGCTGCACCGACTACAACACAGCTGATCGGAGTCTGTGGTAGAGTTTTGGTTCATTACATCTTAATCAGGGATGTCATTAGACGAAATTGAGAGGTCAAAGTTTCGCGATGTTCTCGGAACCATGCAGAAGGTGTCAGTCTGTGGGGGATCCTACTATAGTATTGGCTATAGCAGTGTAGCGTCGTGCGAACATCTTGTTATTGGACTATTAACAGCTGCACAGTTTCTTGAAATACATGTATATGCAGTGACGGTCTTTTCCAGTTATCTGTGTACCGTTTAAATCCACAATATACGAATCGATAGATAGGAATACGTATGCATGAATTCGACGAAGGGGATCATTGGGTGTTCTTGAACTCAATGTCAATGAAACGAAAGAAATCCCTGTCCGGGATTGCTATGTTTCTATTTGTAATGAATATTTGTAACCTACCTCATATGCCGAGGTTCTCGACCTGAGTGATTAAAGGTTCTGTTTTGTTTTCATAGTTGTAACTTTCTTTTTAAAGCTTGGTGTGTGCGAATGTGTGTAGTATATGTACGTGCCACCGTGTGTATGTGTGTATGTATGTGTGTATGTGTGCGTATGTATGTGTGTGTATGTGTGTGTGTATGTGTGTGTATATGTGTGTGTATGTATGTATGTATGTGTGTATGTGTGCGTATGTATGTGTGTGTATGTATGTGTGTATGTGTGCGTATGTATGTGTGTGTATGTGTGTGTATGTATGTGTGTATATGTGCGTATGTATGTGTATGTGTATGTATGTATGTGTGTGTGTGTGTGTGTGTGTGCGTATGTATGTGTGTGTAGTTCACTAGGAGATACTATGTATACAGTATCTTGTTACTCGTGAGTTTGATTTAAGCAGTTATAGAGCTCCGACCCCGTGATTATGATTTCATTCTTTTATGTACAAATCTCCATATAAAAGTTGAGCTTGAGCATGAAGTCGTACTAAAAAAAAATCGTGATCTCGGAGCGCGATGCGTCTAACTTTTCGCTAATATGCTTACTTAATATAGATCTAGCATACTTCCTTACAAATAATATTTACTAGGCTATATTACGTCGCTGGGGGAATATTTCATCCAGTTGAAGAAGAAGAAGAAAGAAGAAGAAGAAGAATACAACGATAACGACAAAACAATAAAAGACCCTCGGCTCATTCATGTTCACTGACACATATGCATCATACACTCCTATAATTAATATTATTATATGTAGAAACTACAATACAATACAATATAAATACAATAAAATACAATAGAACACAATACATGTATAATACAATACAAAAAATATATGATACAAAACGGGACTTTTAGGCATTCTTCAGTGATATAAGCTGGTATGCCATACTCAGGGTAGGTCATAACAATCAATATTGCCCCACATCTCTTTTTGTTTGTTTCAGTATTATTAGACATTGCAAAAGAAAAAGAAGAAGATAGTAGAGTTTTATAAATAAATTGTCTTGACAAATTAATTATAAAGGTGTATTTTGATAGGTCTAATTATCACTCAATTTGATGACATGTAATTTGTCAACTACCTACTGTTACGTAACCATTCTATGTCTTATTATCGTGATTGATGGGGAACGTACGACTATGATATTTCAGTAATGCAACAAGGACTTGGGTCTAATCAACTCGACTAACTGATGTCGATATCAAAGGGTGCCGACAATATATTCTCTCCCCTCGCACACTGTGCGCTACACACACGATGAAGCAGACGGAATAATCACGTGACCCTCTCTACCCTAAACCGAGGCTCTCGTATTGAAAACAGTGTGGCCGCGAAGTCGAACGTGAACTATAGTAACAAGCCACGGAAGTGAAGATACACATACGCATGGAATGTACAAAAGTTGCGTAGTTTTAGGGAAAAGTGGTGATATTTGTGTGGAACTCGGTCCCGACGGATCGTGAGTGTATATCGTGGTCCAAAGGAGTCACGGAAGATCCGGACCGCAGGGATTAGTCGCACAGGTGAGCGAGAGTCCCAGAACAACACTGGACGTGGGGTTGCGTATCGCGCTGGTTGCCGACTGGGAAGAGTCGGGTAGAGCCTTCATGTGTGGTTCTCTTCGCGGAATAACGATGAAAAGCACCCGTCCATACACTGTTTTTAGGAGATGCTTATTGCAGTAAATCATTATAAGGTGCAAAATGTGTTGATCCGATCGTACTGTAGATGAAATACCGGCTACATCGCACCTGTCGTGTGAACGCTACTGTTGATTGTTGTGAAAACTCATCACTCGCGAGTTGGCCGATTCAGTCCGATTCAGGCTACCTTTACTCGAGGGAGAAATTTATTCTCAGATTAGACGTAGATTTTTTAATTGTAATTTAATTGCAGAACACAATAAGGAAACTTCACAATATAATGTTAATAATTAATAGAATCTACAGGAAGTAAAACGAACCAATATTGACATCAATTCATCTACCAGCTGATTCTGTTGCTCACATAGTGTTGCATATATCACTATTGCTATGTCTCGATCTGGAACTGATGAGAACTGAAGAAGAGCTTGCATAGAAGATGCAGAGTATTTGATAGTCGGAAGAAGTAGCTGGCGGTGCCATGATAGCCACCAAGCCAGCGGCTCGGGAAATGGGGTGGAAGAGTTGGGGAACTTGTGTATTAACTCTTTTTATTCTCCTGAGGGGATGTGTTTCAAGCCAGGACACTTCATTCCTCACACAGAAATTCACAGTCGATGAAGGACAACCCCCTATTACCTATATCGGTCAGATCGGAATTTCTGTGTCAAATATTAACCCGCCCATACACTTTGCTTCTGCCCCTACACAGGAAATTAGTGCAAGCATACGTTTGGAAGATACTGGAAAACTTTATACAATAAAAACGTTGGACAGGGAGAAGAAAGCCGACTATAATTTTTTCGTACAAGATCGGTCATTTACTTTCATTAAGGTTAAAATTTTGGTAAATGATATAAACGATAATCGTCCATATTTCTCAAATAAAACTAAAACACTCTCGATATCAGAATTAGCACCAGTGAGTAATAAGTTTTCTCTAGGAAAGGTGACAGATCTTGATAGTGGTGCCTATGGGATTGAGGACTGCAGAATTGTTTCGGGCAATAATGACAACCATTTTAGCCTCCTAACTCGCCAGTCGGGCATAGACTGGCTTTTAGATTTGGTTCTCATTAAACAGTTGGATTACGAGGACAAGACACAGTACCAATTAGTCATTCAAGCCAGAGACGGAGGCAATCCAAGGAAGAAAGCCAATCTAAATGTCCTCATTCTTGTTAGCGATCAAAACGACAACCAACCACAATTTGCTCATAGCCGATATCATGCCCAGGTCGCGGAAAATGCCACAATTGGTACAAGAGTTCTACAAGTTTCCGCAACCGATCACGATTCTGGGGAAAACGGAAGAGTGACCTATTTACTTGACAATCAGTCGGAACAAGCCAAATATTTCCGTATAGATCCTGTGACGGGTGTCGTTCGTGTGAATAAGTATCTTGATTACGAAACCATTCCTAAATTCAGCATCACAGTTTTTGCGCGAGACAACGGTCCAGACACCAACACGGCTGCCAGCGCCTCGCTGGAAATAGATCTGCTGAACATCAACGAACTTCCAGCAAACATAACTCTGGTGTTCCTTCATTCAAGCGGAAACAAAACTGGAAGAATTTCCGAAGACGTCCAGCCTGGAACCCACGTCGCCTTGATTTCCATCAGCGACCCGGACAGTCCAAAAGAGTTTTTCAACACGAGTGTCACTCTGCAGGGCGACGAAGGTGTTTTTGGTTTGAAGGAATCCAATGGAGTGGTTTACCTCATCGTCATTTCAAAGCCACCCGATCGCGAAGTAAAACCGTTTTATAACCTGACCATCATCGCTACCGATTCTGGAACACCTCCGCTTCGTGCTTCGTACTCGTTTACGATCTGGATTGATGATGTCAATGACAACGATCCTGTTTTCACAAAAAAAGTGTATTTTGCGGAAATCGATGAAGTCGCGGAGCCGGGTACTTCCATCTTGAAGGTGGCGGCACGAGACCCAGATGTCGGAAACAATGCTCGGATACTGTACAGCATTTCGGATCGGACTCCGACCTCATGGTTCCAAATCAACAAAAACACTGGGCTTATAACAACGAAATCGTCAATTGATTGCGAAATTGAAGCACGACCGAAACTGATAATAATCGCCTCTGATGGTGGAAAACCACCCCGGATATCTTCAGCAACTGTGCTCATTACCGTCAACGATGTTAACGACAAACAGCCTGAGTTTGATCAGAGTTTCTATTCTGCTACTGTACCTGAAGATAAAGCCATTGGACAATGTATTCTACAGGTAAGAACTATTTTTTAAACAAGTTTATCCTCCAATATCACTGAAGTTCCATATTATCAATATTGGAGGATAAGCATGTTCTATCTATCTGTTTTTATTTTTTTAAATACAACGTAGAAAATTTGGTAAATACTTTGTACATATCCAGTACCATACAAACTTTAATTTAATTTATTGGCATTCTATAAAACACAGATAGATAGAGAAATTAATGTAATTGCATTGTGTAGTTAGTCTGAGGTATACAATATGAGTTTATTTTTTGACTACACATTATTTGTGACGTTCCCCGACACATACTGCATATTCTCCACACAGACTGCATATTCTCCACACAGATGCAACATGGGTAAGTCTTCCTGTAGATGCGTGTCGCAAATCACATAGGAGTTCATTCAACCGTGTCCCTGGAGTCAATGGAAGTGGGGAAAAAATATCCCCTGACATGGCTAATGAGGTGGAATCATCCAAGCGTGACTTCTTCCCCATTTACTCCTGCTATGGTCCTTGTTCACAGATATACCATTGTGCAACATAAATTCATTATACATACAGTTAGCAGTATGGTGTGGCCGTATTAAATTGTATTAAATAGCATGTTAGATTGATGGTAGACTAGCCGAAACTTGGAAAAATAGTTTTGTTGGATATTAATGCAAATGTATTTTATCTATCGTTCAACAGTCTATGATGTGTTTAATTCCATGAGTGTATGTTTGACATCTACAGCTGTGCATTTAATCAGAAATATCTAAATTATTGATTAAAAGTAGGTCATCATCGCGGCATGACAGGATGCTCATGCTGTTAAAAAAATACCACGGGCGTATTGCGATTTCCATGGAAATGATGTGTCATGGTTCAGCGAACTGGAACACGAACGATTATTGAATGCCATCTGCTTCCAAAATATAACTTGCACTCTGGGGCCCTCTGTGTGGCTCCTGACACCACTGTGGTGATGAGAGGAGCTTTAACCAGACTTTAATGAGGTATGAAACTATTGTATGTGATATCAAATTCCTGTCTCCGCCCTCCATGGCCAAACGGGAGTGCGTATTGTTTTGAGAGGTGAAATGGAATCTCGCAGAATTCCGACTCTTGTAGGAGGTGACTACTTCAATACTTGGAGACAGGGTGTATTCTTTTAGTCGGGACTACCTGGAAACACAGATATGTTCGTCTGGCGTACCTCACAGTATAGCATGTCTCGTGGGAGATTTTATTAATACAATAAACACTGTAGATTTATGCTTGATGGCATCTTATTTTCAAAGCTGATCATATTTTGTAGACTAATATTTTTTAGATGGTTTCATATTTGTGTCTCATCTGTGGCATGATTATTAAATTAGAATTTAAGTTTGAAAAGTTGGATGGTGATTTAACAGTACAAGTTATTATCCACCAACAAGATAAATGGGATAACAAATTTTGTTTATTACCAATTAATGAATTATTTTTATTTTGGAAAATAATATACTTTAAAAAAATTGACATATGGCACTAGAATGATATAACGGTATACAGATATTTTCCAGTAGTCAAAATATTTACATCTTGAGATGATGGACATGCGATTTATACCATTCTGGCCTTGACTTTTGCGAAGTTGTGGTTTCATGGTGAAATAGTACCTTCATAAAAATGCAATTGTAAAATATGATTACATCCCTGGTTAGAAAAATGAAACTTTGAAAGGCTGTTTGAATATCTAGCGCATTAATGCACAAAAAAAGACCGTCGTCCTATTACAACCATGATAATAATTTCACGGACAATATTGTGGTTATACTATTGTCTACTGTTACATCCTTTTAAAATTCTAGATTCCATATTCATTACATAAAATAATATTAATATAATCACACCAATTTGGCCACAGCCACAGCTTTGTTTGGAGCGAGTCTAGAATTTCGACTTGTCGCTGGTGCATGTGATGTGTCAACAGTTCAAGGCAAGTGTGCACGGCTAGACATTGAAGACAGCAGGTAGCTTTAGACAACTATTCAAGGCCTTCAATGTAATCAAAATTGGAGAGAACTAGTGGTATTCAAACTTAAAATCAAAGAAAAAATGTGTTTATATTTTAATGCATTTTCTTTCAAATGTATGTTAAAGTACAAATGGTATTTGTGAGATTTTATTATTTTCTCATTAAATGTTGTGAATACAATTAAAAAGTGAATACAATTTGCAATTATATAACATACACATGGTAGAGTTTTATTATTTCTGGTTCGAACATTGTAAATGATGTTATGGTTCCTTTAATCTCTATAGCCTTGGCTGACTGCTGTTATTATATCATATCACATAAACCGAACCTGTTGTTTGGACAATATTGCCATTATGATTATCGACAAATACTATCGCCTACAGTGTTGATTTTGTTTTTACTCGCCAATGATTAATAGCTTCTGTCAGGTAGCCTATTAGTTTGCTATTAATTATTGGTCGTTTTTTTCTCCAATCTTGTCACGGTGTTCTTTTGGCCAGCTTGCTTCAATACCCAGGAAAATATGGACTGGAAATCAAACATGGATATTGCAAACAAAAGAATTTTGAATATTCGTTGGGCACAGGTCGGCACAGGTCGTGTAAAGTTTACGTGTGTTTGCAAGCGGAAGAGTCTGAAGGAAAGTGGTGTGCCGTGAGAGGCCCGATTTTACCTTTATTTGTCTTAAGAGAGTACAAATATTTGAGTTCACCCAGGCCCACCCATAGAAAAACAAGGTATCGCTGCAGCACACGATGCAAAACTGTGCACCGGGCATCGGCAGAGAGATTACTACAAGGCCTTTTGAGCAGAGCACTGTGGTATAAGACCTCATATCACACTTGTTGACGACAAAGTCTATTGGATTTTTAGAGGAAATGTCTCTCGCACAAAGGCAGCTTTGAGACTGCAAATGATGCAGGTTTTTTTCCAGGTGCTTGGAGGCTGAGATAATGCCAGATTGAGAATATATGTAAGTTGAGGCATAGCTTAATCCAGAAATGACAGAGCTCAGTCAACTTTGTTCGCAAATACATGTGTTATATTAAAAGGGTGTTGTGAATATCATTTTTTATTAAAATTCAAACAGTAATCTTTTATTCTTTTGTTTTCTCTATCATTGTGTAATACCTTGATGCATTGGATATTTTAAAACGGGGAAGAATGAGATGTTCACAGATGGCCTTGGTGAATTTTTGAATTTTTTAGATTCTGACTATGATAATCTGTGATGACAGATATCTCGATGGCCATGTAGTCTGCAGCATGTGTTTTGCTTTTGGAGATTGGTCTGTTGGCACACATTGCTTTCTTTTCCTGCTAACCTGAACCCATTGCTCATCATTTAGTGGCACCACTGCTCCTTTCACAACGTGGGAAAGTTAAAAGGATATATTCGTATATACAAGTGCCACTTCCGTTTTTAAATTCATCGGAGAGTTAGACACCATGCTGTTCAGGTTTTAGCTGTTGGTGTAAACATACTGCAGACTCTACACAACAGAGGACCGCTTACTTGACACTGGGAGGTGCTATATATTACAAGTGGATTGTATGTTGAATCTGCAAGTTCTATTTTCTTTCTCAATAACTTCACTGCAAGCGTGTATCAAGACATTACTTTTTTTTAAGTGTATGAAATTGTATGGTATTGAATGAGCAATATATTAGTCATGGTTCAGTTTTGAGGTCAACACTATATCCATTCAAAACATTAAATGATTCAAAGAGTGATTGAGTTATGTTATATGAGAAATTTCTCAGGGGAATGGGTTAGCGATAATTTCCATTAACCAAATTTATTTATCTTTGGATGACATGGGTTGAAGATTGCCACTGCCATTTAGCACAATCCTTCACTCACTCATTTATCTTAGATTTCTTTTTGTGAATACAGCAGAAATAAAAAATGTAAACATTTCTTGTGAAAGTATTGAAGTTTGCTGCCCTGCTGAACAAGTTGAACAAATTAACTTTTCCCCAGCATATCTGTAAATCATAATGCTCTTACAGAATATATAATCTGGTTGCCATTGGCATGGATCAGCTTTAAGCTTGGTAATTCTTCCTTGCTCTATGCTTTTGGTATGTGCAAGTCAAGTGAAGGCAAGACTTGGTCACAGGACTTGGAACAAGTTACACGTATTTTAAGATGCTATTAATGTATTAATGATATACACATACAGTCCAGACACTGTTGTGCTTGTGCTAAGTAGAAAAGGAAATCATTCAAGTTATACAGGAAATTGACACAATTTGGAGTTAGAATTCTCGTCTGTATTTCCCAGCCACTTGGCTCAATATTATTGCCCAGCATGAAGCAAGCAAACCCTTCACATGAAAGAAAGTTTTGGCAATATAACACAATCATGAAATTCATTTACATATATTTTAAAACAATTTATGAAAAAATACTTTATATGTTTTGCTTTATGCATGGTAGAGTATAAAAACAATGCTTCAAACTGGATAAATGTCATCTTCTTTAACAGTCAATAAGCAAACAAGTTTACCTCTCTCACAGGCCACAAAAGATCGAAGTGCTATCCAATCATTAATTTATTGATTGATAATGGAGCAAGAGACGTATTACTTTCAAATGACTCATCAATAATACACAGCGTTTCCAGATGGAATGCTTGGCGACCTGAACAAAGTACAGTTGATGTCCATAAATGTCCATAACCAGCGAATCGTTTTAAGTCTGGAGACTGTGTGATTGACAGCAGCTTCTTGGAAGCATATAAGGAGGCTTGATGATATCATTGGTGTTAGATCTGGGAAATGGGTCCTTGAAACAATCGGATAATGATGAAAGAGGCAGCAATTTTCTCATGTCATACAGCCACTGGCATGGGGGAGAGACTCTGTGTGTGGTTTGTGTAGGGGGGATGTGTGTGTATGGGGTGCTAGGAACCAGGTACAGTCCCTAGATGTCTAGCTGAATTTATGCCACCCTGTTTCTCAATATCTAGTGCTTGTGTACTCCAGATTCTTTTAAGTTTGTTCAGAGGTTATCTTTTAGAGTCATTATAAGTCTTCTTGATTTAATTACCCTGTCTGTCCAATTTGGTTTTCAAATGTGGATTGATATGGGACCCACATCACTTTCATCTTTTCGGTCTGTATCCATACAAATCTAATTTTAAGGTACAAACCGTAACAACGCATTGAATAATTAATGTTATATTATATGTTTTAAATTGTAATTTTCTTTTGCTTATATTTTGAGTATTTCCAGTCTCATGGGTTGATCTTGGACCAGAGTGGATCCTACATGTCCTGCAATCTCTGTTATCACCTGAATTATGAAAAACTCTTGCATTAAACATCTCTATCCTATGATGGCCTGTGCCCTGGTGATGACAGTCTAGGACGTAAGCTTCAGGATACAGACTGGAATGCCTTTCGGACCAGATCCAGCATCTCAGAGATGAAAGAAAGTTGCCAGTGGGAATGTGGAGGATTATCACCAACCTGTCGAACAGGAGATCAGATAGCAACAGCTCCTGTTCTCCGTGGAAACCTTTACGATGTTTGGGTGAGCCCTCCACACAGATTTGGCTGTCTCTGTCAGACTGCATTGAGAAACAACACCAATCCTAAACCTATTGTAACATCTTATCTCGCTGGTGTGCTTGAACTTCCAACTAAGATGTTCCGTGATGGGATAATTCTTAATTCCTCCTCAGAAATACTTCTGTAACTGAATCTGATGGCATTTCTTTATTAAATTCAATATAAAACCAACATTGGAAAGTTATGATTTGAAAGATTGTTTTCATACCAAGTTGTAATGTTATTGTGACATTATTTATTAATGTTTCATTCATGAGTTAGGAGGAGTTACCTTTAGAATTTGTGTCCAGTGGGGCTGTAATTGCCTTGGTGAATTATAGTGCTCAGGTCGTTGCTCGCTGAATAATAATAACTGGGTTGATGTTGCATGTATAACACAATTACTGTGGTATCAATATTTCTGCATCTAGCTCCAACCACCTGTTTATTTTGGTCTCTAATTATAACTCCCTGTGCACAATTTCCAGGCATTGTGTGCATGGAAGCATAACACAATGAAAATTTAATGATTTCAGTTGAGGACACTTTTGAAGAAAGTCTTAAAGTTTTAAGAGAATTTCAGTTCATGCTCAACTGGTGGAAATAATTGAAGAACATTTTATTATGTATTTCGAAAAAGATGACTTGTTTAGTTTGAAATCATGATTATAAACATGACGCAGTTGGCTCATAATAAAATGTTATAACCACTTCTCGTGAGTAATATTAGAATATAGTTGTATCTAATGCAACCTAAATAAACAAGCATATCATGTCAACATGGTCAAGACAAGGTGCTGTCAGCAGATCTTTATGGATGAACATACACGATATGGTATTGTAATAATTACTGCATTATTGTTGTATGTCATGCCATGAGAATGTATCTGCACTAGAATGGATGCGTCCAGTGGCAGTGATCACATTTAAAGTATATAATAATGCATGTTTTTGAAACACTATGCAAAAATCCAATTTCAGCAGTCTACATTTTCATAAGTCATGATATAGTCATATGATATAGTCATATGGTCATAGCAGTTTATTGGATTGATATTGCCTAACGGTCACATTATTCCCAATTATGCTTTAGTACATTTTAACTCATTCAACATTGTATTTTTAATTTAAATTTTAAAAAACAACATGTTATCTAAGCATACTTCATTCCTCACCAAATATGGTATGGATCTTGTTTTGGCCTATTGCCATCATGGCAATGGATTGCGATGTCACCTTTTAACGTTCACGTTGCATCCACTGACAAAATTAGCAAAGACATCCAGTTTTGTTAACTTTTTAACCAAGAACTTCGTTAAGTCTGTGACCAGAGTGGAGGTGTATTTCAAACATAATCTATTTTAATACAATGCACAGTTGGGGGTAAATTACTTTATTGCTTTTGTAAATGCACCTGGCGTCGAGTTGGTTAGATATTTGTTTTCATTTGTTCCTATTAATATTAACCATGATTACTAAAAACAAAACTTATTTTAAAATATATCTGTGACTTACAACAGGTGTGCATCACAAATTGCATGATTCTGGTGGTAGAACAGGTAAATATTTTAGGTTGAATATTCACCATAAAATATGCACCACTCCCAAATGAAATGTACATTTAATTTCTGGTTGATTTTTATCAGATTGAAATGCATTTACCTGAAGACAATTTTGAAAGTAAAAGCAATACGTATACATAGCTGTAGGTGTAGTTGTCATGATAGTGCCAGTGTTTGAAGTCAAGAACCGTGACACTTGCCAAAAGGCATTGTACACTGGAAAACTAATTGTAATACCGGTAGACAAACGTCTCTTAGACTCGCTCCAAAGACCTTTAGGCCTACAGGGTTATTATCTCAGTCTTGTTATCACTGTTTCAAATCAAACTTTAACTTTTTATCCCAAACTGGAAGGTAGTGAGAGGTGATAGCATCAGATAGATTTTCTACCAGAAGGTCAAATGTACCTGGTTTATGTGAACTTTCTTTGTTTGGGAATTGTAATGGTTTTATGTTAATGTCATGGCAACTTTGATAAATCATCAGGTTTGTCGTATCGAGAGCATTTTGTGTTTGATGTCTTAAATAAAAGTACAACAAATCATTCGACATTTCTGACAGGTTCTAATTAACAGTAAACAAATCAATAGTTGTATGGAAAATAGTACCTCGCAGGTATTTCGTCTGCTATATTTTGTTTACGAGGTTAACATACCATTTTGTCTGTTGTCTTTTTGATAAACAGACTCTAAATGGAAGCATCTCCAATATTTCTATTGTTAAGTATTCCGGATTGTCATCGCATAACTAGGTTGTGTGGCTGGAACATTTGAATGGTCCATATAAAATGCAATAAAAGAACAACAACTAGGATTGAGGAGAATTTTCTGAAGGGTTTTTAAAGGGTATCTTCATTCTGGCACCTGAATTTACACAAATTTCATCATCGTCATGATCAGACAGCACATGGCTGCAATAAAAGTTAACCCCTGGAGGTCAACCTTTCCAGTAGATTAACCATCAAAGCTCTTCACATATTGTTTTAATTATGTATTCTGCATTTTCCTAACCAGCAATGTTTTATCACCTCTTTCCTTTGGGATTCGGTCCGATCATTACATGTGACAAGTGTGCATTGTTGTTGGAACAATGGCAGGTTTTCAATGTTTATGTCTGCTTTGTATTCACTTAACCCATGCCTTAACCATGGATTATCAATGTATATTCCGTAACTTTATCAACTACAAAATCACCCCAGTAGGTAGTTTATGAGTGGTTGTGGATTGAGGTAAGTTAACATCAAAGGTTTCAGTTCTTTAATATTGTTAATCAAATCCAGTATCTAGTTTCATGTCTGGATTTGTTACCATGGGAACTCAAGATTATTCATATTCAATTTCAAGAATTGAAAAAAGAAACGAGTAGAACAATATTCAGGATTGATGTTTCACTGAGTTGAAGGCTTCAGTAAGAAAGGTAATGGGATAAACTTCCAGTTCTATAAGATGGAGTTTGCCATAGGAGACTGATTATTGGATGTAGATATGAAATGTTTGCTCTTTCACTGTTCACGGTACGGAGTTTGCAGAAAATTGAAGGTATCCATGGTAACACTTGAAATTCCAATTAGCGGGTTAGATGACAGAACTGTTTGCATGTTTGACAAATTTTGTACATAGGATCTATATGCTAAGCACATCTAAACATGTGTTCATTAGCTTGGGATATGGTGCCTAAACATCTCCCAGTTCTCTGAGGTTGGAAGCTGGAAAAGGAAATGGCAAATCTCTTTTTGAAATCAGATGATCATGCAGCTGTTCATGTTGTTTGCAGACAAAATAGTCAGACGAAATAGTCAGACAAAATAGCCAGCCAGGAGGATTTCTTCAAAGTTTCACATCCTGCTACCTCGATATCTTTGACCTTGATTTAAATTTCACTGCGCCTGACTTTGACAGTGAAGATTGCACTGCAGATTTTCAAACATTAAATTTTATTAATATTTTGTTCATACATTATATTTTTTTTTATATTTATTTATATGTTTTATTGTTGGACAATGTTCAAATCACACAATTATACTATAGCAAGCAATTTTAGATGTGATTCTCATTCAGACATTCTTTTAGTGGTGAATAGTTGATTTAATGACGTTAAACCATGAAATGTCAGGATTGTACGTGCTGGCATTTATGCAAATATGTCGTCTACACTTATGCAAGCACTTTAAAATGTTCCTAGCTGGGTATGACTTTTACCAAGCAAATGTGAAACATCTCACACCAGCGTCATATTTATATTTCCATCAAACTGACATCGATAGAAAAATACATACGGTGCGCTGTCATCGAACATTCTCACAAAGCAATGGGGGGGATGTTAATGGCAGCATTACGTCTTTCGACGCTTTAAAAAATCAAATACTGTGTGAAAGGAATCGGAAGGCGTCTCCAGGACATTAGAACTTCTACCTGGGACCAGAGAAAACGTTGTTTTCTATGTAAATTAGGCAAGTTTCGCGTGGTGTATTGTATTCAATCTCTGAACGGCCATGTTCTCTCGTGTCCTGGTGTCCCGGAACTCCCATAAATCCCCGAACAATCGCGAATCCTCGGGTACAGCCTCTTTTCTTACCTGCGCAGTGTTAACTGAGGCATGAGTTCTAGTGCACCTTCCAGTAGATAGGCCCTTTGTGTGCTTGTCCAACATGGCGCGGCTGAAATTATATACAGTTGCAAGTCATTGATAGCAAGTCTTGTAGGATAAGCCAATCTCTGAGAACTTTATACACCCTGACAAATTTTGTATGTATACTGCATGACTTTTATTGCTGTAGTGATGATCTTTTTTTTACATGTGTAAATTGGCTTTATCTTGTGATACAATTTACTTGACCTGACATGTCAAAGGTTAACACTGTTGGCATTTAAGAATCCATTTTTGGTAATGAAAAACAATCAGTCTGTTGTCACTTTGACAGTTTTATTCAGGGAATGATTTCAGACATTATTATGGTGTAGATTATTATGGTGCGACTAATTTGGGAGCCATGGTGACCTAATTTTGCATTTGGCGACCAGTATTTCACCTATTTTAAGTGTTTCTGGATCTGCAGGAGCCAAATGGCTCGTTGTAAAAGTTTGTAACTTTGAGGCCTGATAAAGTAGATTGTTAGTAAATCAATCCTTCTGATTGCAATAAGTAATATACTTATATGAACCTGATTAAAGGAGCCCACAAAGGGAGGCACTAACAAGCTTTAATCAGAAAACTAGTCTTGCTTAACTGTTCCTGTCAGACCTCTTGAACAGGACTGTTTGTGTGACACAGACTACGTTATAGTGCATATATATCACATCACATTTGCATTCATTCAACAGACTGTTAATACAATGAAGGGTGTATCTGGTTTCAACACACAGCCAGAGTAGAGGGGGCATGGCCTGTTGTAGCTGATAAGCAGATAGAAACATGCACTGAATATCTAAACATGAAGAAGAAAACATTATGATTTGCTATGGAATAACACACACAAAATGGGTTGACACACTCGGTCCAATCAGATACATTATTGGCCTGTTGTCTTCAGACTTATGAACCCCAGCACTGTGCCACAGCAGGTGACTTGGTGGAGAGGAAACAGGCATTCTGGAATTGTGTGTTCTTGGGATGCGGTTCATTATTAGGATGATAGAAGGAACTTGTGACCTCGAGATCCTTGTATTGATCAGTGAATATTTGAGTACATGAAATTCATCGCTAAATATATTGGAAGTTTGTTGCATCCATGACCTCAAGATGAAACGATGGACAATTAAATACAAGTTTTTTTTTGTTATGATGAATTTTTGTCTCAAGATTTGGTATTGCATGCTATAATCACTTCGATGTGCCGAGTTATTGTTAATGGGAAAGCGAACAATAATACCTTAATCAGTGGAAACATGTCGTTTATGCTAAATTTTGCGTGATTTTAGCATCAATAAGGTATTTTTTTGTTCCATTTTCAGTCAAAAGTTATGTCAGATTAGGTTAATCATTCTTCATCAAAAAGTGTTAATTTTAATGAAGCCATTCAGCAGGGGACTGTTAGTGCTGGAAATTGCCTGTTTGGGGGAAGTCATCTCACATGTCTAAAGAGGAAAGAAGGTCTTTTGCACTCTGAACATTTGCATTATCTTTGACCGTGTAGTAATGCCCAGCACAGCAATTACTGAGTATTGAAGACTTTTTATTTGTTAAGACGAGACCAGTTCTGATGGATTCAATTTCTTGAAACAACTGGGATCAATATGTGTCCTGTTATTGCTGAAAAAATATTCACCTCTACAAGGTCAGTGAAATAAATTGCTTAAGCGAATGTTTGGTCAAGACATGAAGTCATATTTCGTTGGAAGATGTCTCAATCATACTGACAAATTGAAGAAGGATGAAGTTATGTGATTTATCGATCAAGTCAGAAGTTATAGGGCAATCAAATAGTTTGCTGGAAACATGAGTGAAGACATAAACGTGTTTGATTGCCTCTCAACTGTTGACTATTATTGTGTTTAAATGATCATGTTGTGATATTCTGAATGTGCTAATCTAGTGCTGTTCCAATGTTTAAATGATCATGTTGTGATAGACTCTGAATGTGCTAATCTAGTTCTGTTCCAATGTTTAAATGATCATGTTGTGATAGACTCTGAATGTGCTAATCCAGTGCTGTTCCCCTAAGGAACTGCCTCAAATTGTTGATCAATCCGATTGCCAGAGCCATGCAGCTCTATCATGCTCTCAGTGATGAAGTAAGCATCAAAGAAAATTGATCAAAAACAGATGTACTTTTTGACAGAAACCAATTCTTAAACAAGGCATAAAAAGATGATGAAATAAATGGTGTCTGAAATGGCCCAAATGAAGCATGATCAAATCTTTATTGTCAGTTGTAATGGGATGATTCTGTGATCTGCAAGCGGACTGCAGAAAAAATATAAAAATTATCAAGTTATCAAAATGCACTACAATCAATTACAATCACCACAAGCTAATCATGAAAGATTGTTCAATTTCTTCTTCAAGCACAACCATAAATGATTGCATTCTATTGGGTGTGGAAACGTGTTGACTTGGACATGCTCATGGGTAATGCAGTTGCGGACAGCAGTGATAGAAATCATGCTGTAGTAATGCGGCTGGCTGTGAAGTAGGGGGCAGAGGTCACCATTGCCTGAGGAAAGACAATAATTTCATTGCAGTTCGTCATCAACAGTTGTTCAAATGGAACACTTCTCTAATCACTTAAACAAACTGAGTTGCGTTGGCTGACAAGAAGTGATGGATTGATGGCAGGAATTGAAAAGCCATCAAACAGGATACTTACTACAGGCTTCTGTGGGACGTTTCCTTGCCCCAAGGCACAATGCAGGTGTTGGCTGCTCTTTCTAATACATAAACTTGATTTAATTTTGTGGCATTTCTTTACTTTTGCTCATTTGGTTTTTCTATTTGTCACAATTTCTCTTTCGATACATGCAAACTGTGCATGCTTGGATAAAGCAAGTAAAATTAGAGATAGTACTAGTTGATCAACAGATATTGTTTATGTGATAATTTATTTATTTTTTATTGTTAGTTTTGTTGTTTTATTCTCCAGCAGTTGTGAAAGAATGTACGATCTGAATTCTATATGAGAGGTGGCAGTCCCAACAGAGACTCTTCAGATTTGGACGCATTGAAGCAAGATCTGTCTTCCACCCACTAATTAACATGCTCACGTTAATTAGCTGTATCAACCATCGGACAGGCCTCCGAGGGAGTGTTCATGCAATTGTCAGGACAAGTGCATAATGTGTTTTGTGTGATAACACATCTACGGCCGATATATCCCATAAATCAATAAAGCAGACGGCTGGCTGTTTACCTATGCCTCCAGTTTGTTTGAGCATGCAGGTACAGAACAATAGCGATTAGGTGAAATTACTGGCCCCACTGACACTAATAGCAGGGGGTCCAATCCCCCCCCCTACATTGTCACCATTTCATAGGTGATGTTGGTCAGTCCTGAGGGCATCTTGTCAAATCTACTTCAGCATTGAGATACATACGATACATGCGTAGCGTTAATGGTCTATTTGTTACACGACAGACTGAGACATTGATGTTGTAACATATGGAAGCAATATGTATTTGGATCTGATTGCCAGCTTGCAAATCTCCAACCTTTTAGTATTACTGCAACTAAATAGGAACGACAATATTGTAGGTTTCACGTAAAATTGTTTTTGATGTTGGTGAGGTTTTGTGAATTGTCTCCCGCGAAACTACTTATCTCCCAGGTTGGTTATCCACAGGTTTATCCAGTAATGGTCAGCAATAATGTCCAAGATAACAGACTAGGGTTACTCCAGCTGTAGGTTTGGGTGTTTACTAAAAGGATGATTACAGCCTTAGTTTCTTACATGCTCGATCGATCTGCAATAAGGAGTTAATTTTCCAACTTGGGATTAAGCTTATTGTTGCATTGTGGACGTTTCTTACTTAATGTGAAGTGGCTTGTGTAAGAATTCAACGTGTGAAGTTAGGGAGAAATTCCTTGGGATTAACTAAACAGTACGTTGTCAGTTTACGCTAAGGATTTATATGGAAATTATTAGAGTTTGTTCAAGTTAAATGTACATAAGTTATTTGAATTCAGATCTTTTATACTTACATCAAACATTGCATGTTCTTTGATCATTTTAACAAGGTACTTAGTGACATGAATAATAAATGTGACGGTAATTCTTGTTACGTAATAGGGATTACTTTGGTCAAGTCAATAAAAGTTACTCAACAAAATGTCATGCAGCAAACCCTTTCCAAAAACATCAACAGAATGTTGAGAATGGAAATCCTGGTATGAAAAGATGGCTTATGAAAGTTAGTCTTGTTGTGACAGTTTGATGCCACTACAGCTTTGGGATATGTTCGCACGAGACGTTGTAACTTAAGTAGGACTCCGATTAAGACGATGTACCCAGGGTAGTATAACCGGGGATTACTTCATTGGGAATTTGATGTTTTGGGTCCAAGTCTCCGAGTAGGGACCTTTCACGTATGCGACAAAGGGAATAAAAAGCTTTGCAGGTTGATGTACCTGTACACCTTCGTTTCGGGCACACTTTGTTCAACACAGGTTCTTTATCCTGCCTCCCTTTCGGATTACCCAGTGAAGAGGAAACACTGAACAATGGGATGAAAAGAGCCAGAAATGGGATGATCTCAGTACCAGGGCATTGGAGGATGATATTAGACTCTAAATTGTGAAGGAGAACTCGCGATATTGTTCTTTAGCATGCTAGAAATGTAGCCTCAAAATATATTGTCATCCATTTTGAATTTTAATGGGGAGACTTAAAAAGTTTTGAACAAATATTGAATAATACAGAGGCTGGTGGAATTTGGTGGGGGTAGTTAACATGTTAATAGTAGGGAAATAATATATATCTTCAGTGGAGCGTGCCCACTTGGCTAACATTATAAACCCGCATTGTTATTAACCTTGATGCTCATTGGGGCGGAACGGGAGCACACACACCGTAGTTCTCGCTTGTCAAACAGGCAGAAATATTCTATTATGATGATATTCATATGTGTCCAGGTATTGTGTGCAATGTCATATTGCCGTCCAGGCCAGCCTCTACTGGGCTGTGATTGATGCTTGAATGGAAGAGAATGGGCCAGAGATTGACAATGGCTCCAGGGTCCCCTCCTCCCATCAGGCTCATTCAATTTGGCTTCACAACCCTCAGTTAAATCTTAATGAGATGGACTAGAGGTGCCTTTCCTCCCGTTGTGAGAGCCTCTTGGTATCTTCATTGAAGTTACAGAAAAGCATCCTAAGACCGACCTTTGTGCAGATCCTGTTTTGTGATGAAACTTGACACAAAGGGGATCTCTATTCTTTATTGTTAACCTTCAGATGAGGAATTCTCCCTCACAGAGCAGAACATTAGGCAGTGTCAGCCTTTTAAATATAAACAAGCAGTTGCAGCAAGTACATGTCTTAAAACTGATTTCACTTTTTTGTCATTGCAATTTTTCACTATTCAATCTTGTCTTGATTTCTTTGCTTATTTTCACTTTCAATAGGTGTAAAGTAAAATAGGGTAGATATTAAAATGGTGCACACCATAAGTACTACCTTCTTATAAGTACTACCTTCTTAATGTTCATCGAAAACATACTTTATAGAAGTACGCTTTGTGTCTATACTTGACTCTCGGTGCATGAAGTGTGACCACATGTGATGGGACATCCAGACTAAATGGCTCCATAGATACATATTGGAGAGACCCATGGTGAGCATTTCCTGTCCGTATTGCACACAAGTCAACCAATGAATCAGAGATAAAAATCTAACTGTTGTTCAGGTTTAGTAGTGATTGTCGTGATGGATAACAAGATGCGTAGGAAGGCTCAGCAGCTTGTTTTGATCACACTGCTATCCTATTTGGAATCCTCTGTGTCTGGAGTGTCAGATACCACCTCAAAGAAGACTCCGCATTCCTCTTTGTCATGTCATGATGGGAGTCATGAAAGAACTGCTAAATCATTACAAATTGCATCATCAGATACCATAAGTAATGGCAGAAATTAATTAATCTCAGTCTTGCAAGAGGTTTTAGCATGTGATTGGTAAAAAGTACAGATTTTAAAGTATTTTGTTTGATCCTGTACTTTGATGTCATTAGTCAAGTGAATACTTACAGGCTGTCATCAAATCATGAACCATGGACATTTTAATGACGGTATACTCTCCACTCCAGTTTCCATATTGTACACGTTGTGTGTAGTGGAGAAAGATCAGATTAGTTCTACTATGGCTATGTTTGTTCCCGTAGACCTTGGGGGGATTGAATGCACCCAGGCCGCTGTACCCGATCTTTTAGAAATTCACAAAATGCATTAACCATTGAAATGATTTTCTTGATAACTCGACTGTGGAAGTCTGACTAATCCAAACCACATCAGAACTCTATTACCAAGGACCTGGGGAGGAATTCAAAATCTGTGGGAAGCTGTTTTGAGGAGATCTGTAAACCTGCTTGTACTGTAGCACCTGGACACCAGTTCAAAGAAAACCATAGAGTGAAGTACTGGTCATTAGCCAGCCATCCATGTTTGGTCTGAAAGACTTACAATTTCACTTCAATTTTCACTCCATAATAAACATAACACTCAAAATGGAATGTGAAGACATTTGTAATAAATATATTTGGTGTTGATAGGGTAGCCATGTGCATATGTCTGAGCAACTCTCAGTAGAGAAATAACTTCACAGCTTAATCCAGTAGCAGGACATGGACAGAGCCTCACTCTCGGTGTGGTTCATATCCCCAAGAGACTCGAGAGAGTATTTGAATTAGGAATTGGTCAGGAATGTTGACATTGATATTAATACCAAATATTAACATTTTTGAGCATATTTAACACTATTAGCATATTTTCCATTGTGGAAATATGAAACGTTATGAGTAAATTCTTGCAATAACAGGTAGAACCTAGTTCAATATGATTATTACAAGACTAGATTGTGTAAACATGGTTGTGGTGTGTGTAGTTTGAAACATTCTGTGTGGTAGTGGAGTGGAGGCTGCCACAGCTAGTGTGGAAACATGCAAGCCAGCTTCCCACTTCAATAATTCAGAGGCGGCCCGGGTAATAAGGTGTATGGTTTCTCTCTATAATGGCACTAAAGTATCCAAGAGGAGACATGGCAAAGCAAACACTAAAAGTGCTCGTTGGGAAAAGGGAAATAACTATACCACGATGCTAGCCAGTGAAAACGATAGTGGACTTTGTAAAGAAAATTGAACAAAATGCATGGAAATTGTCTTGGAATGATGCTATATGGATGTGGATTTAAATACAGAATTTATTTTTGAATTATTGTAAACCAAAATTGATCAAACATATTTTCATTGTTGTTTAATCACAGTAGCCATGGTAGCAGATGTTTCTCTGTTGCATTAAATACCACAAGTCCAATATGTGTTGAAATGTAAAGCCAATTTTATCTAAATTACAATGTAGTGTGTTTTCGACATCAACTTGATGAATCTGGGTCTACAGTATAATAGTGCATCTGTTGACCTGCATTTGAATAATGAATCTATATTTGTCAGATTTCTTGAAGCTATAAATCTTTGTTCAAGTGAAGTCATTTTTTTTATGGTCAGACAACAGTTACAGTATGCTAAAAGCTAATAATTTTGTTCCTATGTTACGGCTTGCAGTTGCTGTCTAATTTGATTAATTACCGTATAATAAATGAGACAATCCTGTCAATTAAAGTCTGGGCAGCATCCCACTGGATGCAATTCCATTATGAAACACTCTGAAAAATGGGGAGTGCATCATTTGTTATCATTTGTAGGGATTCGGTCTGGACAGATTTTTTTTATGTCTCATAAAAGGGATAATTAATGCTTTTACTTCTACTAAAACAATACCCAGGACTGATTGTACCTGGGAGTGACACTATGCATGAAGCATTCATTGCAGAGCTTGGCTATGAAAGTTCTTTTTTAATGACCACCAGTTCCTGATAAAAAAATTCTATCTGCTTCTAGCCGCAATTACCTCTTCTCACAAATTGTTTCCAGATGTAGAGAAATATCTACAGAAATGCAATAACCTTTCAGGCTTCCTTTCTTTTATGGTTGTAATCTTTGGGTTAAACTTGTTTGCTTTTTAATTATACAATTTCCGCTTTCCTCTATTTCATCTCCATATGTGAAAACTCAGACATTCCACGGCACTTTATAGTCAATGGGTCCATCACAAATGTATATATTTTAGTTCAAGTGTGCCACATGTTTTGTCAGTATCGCGTAACAAAACAGTATGCAAAGTAAACTTATGAAATAATAAACATATCTTGGTCTACATAGTTACGTACATACCAAGATAACTGAAACGAACATGGACATATCAAAAGGAACAGCACAGAACAGAACGTTTATTCACTGAGGCTGAGAATGAATATAAATTACAAAAAGGAACCTGGTTAATCACGGAAATGGATTTGCTAGGAAGTTTTTTACAATTGCATCAATCACGGTATCCTAATATTTGTTACTTGCAGATCTACACATTACACTGTGTTACAGTACAAACAAATGTTCAATAATCACGATAAGATGTGTATGTTTTCTGATTGTTTTAAATTTATCTGTTGAGGTGATTTATAACGATAGAAAGCAATAACACCAAGTCCAAAGTCAAATTCAATGTTCAATAAATAATAGTCTTTTTCTATTTGCAGTTCTTCGTGTTTGACATTAACATTAGTCAACAATACATAGATAGCCACACTTGGTGAGAATTCCACTTGCCAATGCCTTATATTAAATGATATTATTTACGACTGATTTTATAAATACCTGTACAGGTTTATTACAGTGTGTCACCTGCAAGTTGTAAATTCAGCACTAATATGGGTAATAAAATATAATTAATTGGGAGCATAAAACTGTGAAGCCGATAAGACATACATGAGGGGACCATTTGAGTTAAGAGGTGCAGTGTGTCAGATAGCCTGCAGATTTAGGAATGATATCCCAATGATTCATTGTCAAGGATTTACTGTCAAGGGTAGAATTAGTGTTTGGAAAAAAATAAGTGAGATTTTGAGAGTAGTTTTCATTATTGAAACCAGCGGAAACTTCCAATAATTATTTTCTGAGAATTAGCAAATGATATGAGACTCGTTGAGAGGATTATATACAGGATATTGGAGGGATATATTATTCACGTGTTGTGAATTAGAGGAGTTTAAATAAAACCCTTTCCATCTACACAACCAGCTGTTTTTTGTTGTTTGTTATCATGGATATTCAAAAAATTAAATACTATTAGTATTACTAATTTGACAAGAATTTGGTTTATATACTATAGTTATCAGCTATATTATTTGGTAATATACAAAACTATTTACTTATTGCATGTCGTCACCTATGGGTGAAAGATTCCCGCTGTGACGTAAAACAATAATTCACTCACTTATTGCATGAAATTGTATAGCACAAGATCTAGATATTTTTCATGTAACAACACATCGATGTGTACTATGGAATTAATATCGTTGCTGGGCAACCACTTTCTCATGATGGACTTCATCTTGCATAACATAATCATAATTTATGTTTGTGATGTCATGGCAACTATTGTTGCAATAATTACATGTCAACTCGCCATCTAAAAAAGCCTTAAATGCTTGATAAATAAAATATATTTATTGTGATGCACCTAACTTCACCTTGATTACCTTCTCCCTGCTGGATTAGACACAGGTACAACTCTTTGGGGCATCTCTGGTTGCCTTCAGCATGGAGAGGGTTAAAGCAACACCTGCAGATACCTGGGTTGGAGGCACATGTAGAAGAGGAACAATACTGTATAATATCATATCTGCTGTGACGTATAGCTTTAAAACACATCTTCTGACACTATAGTTTAATACATCATTCTGTACTTCTCTTGATATTAATGTGTGTATAGAGTCCAGCCATGCATTTCCGTACACCTTTGGCCGATCTTCTCACTTGATGTCGCAGTTAATGTCTGACAGCATTGACAGGTCACGCAATGCATTATAGAATTTCATTTACTGTAATATAGTGAATAAAACATGAACCTATTCTTATTTAATAGATATAATTAAAAAATAGCAGGATGACCCGAGTTCGATAATTCCACACAGACAGACAGACAGACAGACGCCCATATATATATATACAGTGTTGGAAATTCCCCCAAAATTTCACCAGACACCAGGGCTGGCAAGTCTTAAAAGTTGCCAGCCCTGCTGAAAA
>JAUTBT010010393.1:0-24354 GCA_032361225.1 Lepetodrilus schrolli
AATTTAATTCCTTCTGGACACTATCATCCTCTCCTTACCTTCTCTTGCCCAGAATGTGAGGAACTCCTACAGTCAATTCCTTCTGGACACTATCATCCTCTCCTTACCTTCTCTTGCCCAGAATGTGAGGAACTCCTACAGTCAATTTAATTCCTTCTGGACACTATCATCCTCTCCTTACCTTCTCTTGCCCAGAATGTGAGGAACTCCTACAGTCAATGTAATTCCTTCTGGACACTATCATCCTCTCCTTACCTTCTCTTGCCCAGAAGGCGAGGAACTCCTACAGTCAATTTAATTCCTTCTGGACACTATCATCCTCTCCTTACTTTCTCTTGCCCAGAAGGCGAGGAACTCCTACAGTCAATTTAATTCCTTCTGGACACTATCATCCTCTCCTTACCATCTCTTGCCCAGAATGTGAGGAACTCCTGGACCTCCATGAGAGGCTGTAGCTTCTGGAGGAGTGCTGTCCGGCTGGAAGTCATCAGTGTGTCTGTGCTGCTCCAGTCCTAAGATACACAACACACACAGATACATACAGCACACACACATATATCAATAGCGATAGGCAATGAGTTCATTCTCAAGCTGAGTATAATTAGTACCAAGAACTGCCGGCCCCAGCAGGAGGTTGCAAAGCTCTTCCGAGTACAATCTTACTAAATGAATTGTATCCTCTGGGCTTGGCCCCAATGTTACAGAACGTTTTTGAGTATGATTTTATGCTCAACTCATGTTCTCTGCTCAACTACAAGTCAAATGCAGACTCAGACTAGGCCTCCGAGATTATGAAACCTTTTTGAGTATAACATTTGGGCTTGAGTATGAAATCATACTCAAAAGGTATCATAATCTTGACGACAGGGCTTGATGACAATTTTGAGCTCTCCATGAAAAGAGCTTCCCAACCTCTGAGCCAGGGAATATAGTTATTAACACCACAACAAACCTGCAAGAACTTCTGGGATGCCATGGATGAATAGTGTCTGGCTCGGTTGTAGTCTTCTTGCCACAGGTACATTAAAGCCAGCTCAAAGCAGTACCGACTCTGAAGGATAGAAGAATAGACCTTTGCATAGAAAACAATTTGTATTGCCTTTTAAGACATTGAAATAGATCTTGACAAGGATCTTTGCAGAAATGGATGCCAATGTGATGGGATATAAAAGGTTCTGGAGCCCTAGACAAGGTTCTGGAGCCCTAGAAAAGGTTCTGGAGCACTAAAGGTTTGGACAAGGTGCTGGGGACCAAGAGAGGGTTATGGAGCCCTAGAGAAGGTGCTGGAGCCAGAGAAGGTTCTGAAGCCCTAGAGCAGGTGCTGGAGACCTAGAGAAGATTCTGGAGCCCTAGAGAAAGTTCTGGAGCCCTAGAGCAGGTGCTGGGGCCCTAATGCAGGTGCCCTAATGCAGGTGCTGGAGACCTAGAGAAGGTGCTGGAGCCAGAGAAGGTTCTGGAGCCCTAGAGCAGGTGCTGGGGCCCTAAAGCAGGTGCTGGAGACCTAGAGAAGGTTCTGGAGCCCTAGAGAAAGTTCAAGAGTTGGCAATATTACCTCTATAAGGGCCTTTCTTTCAGCATCCTTCATGGCATCATCCATGAATGTCAGAAGAGACTGTTGGTTCTCGTCTCCCTGTAGCATCAGCTTTAACTTACTGCGGACCAGGAAAGGAAGGTAGTGTTCCTGTAACACAAACAATGCACATACCGTCATTAGCTGAATCCAGGATGGCTAGCTTAGCTTATCTGGAGTCAAGCAAGGTGGTGTGTTGTTATATTAGAAGGTGTGGGCAAGTTTTGGTAGGTTTGATCTGGTTTGGGATTCCACACTCGATGTTCATGGACCAGACATTCATAGGACAAGATGGTGTGTTGTTACATGTGATTGGGGTGGATTTAGTTAGGGATTATGCAGTCTTCCTAGAACATTAAAAATGTACAATGACTTGGTGGGTATTGGTGGGTCACCTGGAATATAGTGAGGTGGTGTGTTGTGTGTTGTGGGTGGGGTTGGATGGTTAGTGGACTCCAGGAAGACTCAATGTTCATGGAACAGACATTAATAATGCACTGAAAAGTCCTTTGCATGGAGGTTCTTGCAGCCTACCTGAGCAAAAGAGTCCTCCCAGACGTTGCTGATGTGCCTGGACCCCGAGTTGTCGATGCCGTTCTCGCTCACTTCCTGTAGAGTCTTCCACTGTGTCAGGTGGTCTAGACACTGTACACAGAACAAATGTAGCTGTCAGTGCAGTCACCAGCAGTTTGCTTGTTGTGGGAGGGTAACCCACAGTAATGGCTATATGTGTTACGTACTTGTCAAAGACACTGGATTTTTTTCTTCTTAATTTTTAAGTAGTTGTTTTTTAAGTAGTTGTCTTCATCAAGATAAATGAATTAAACAATTTACTGAAATTAAAATTGAAAATATTAATTCATGTGATAATTCTAAGTGTCCTTAATTTGACTTAATTCTCCTGTATAAAGAATGATGTGAACATTTTTCAATTCTATTTTTATTAACAATAATTTCCCTTTTTAATTTTTGTTTATACATTTTTTGAAAAATTAATGACCCCTTCAAATTATTAACAAGGAAGTGATATGGGTGAGAACTCACCTCCATGCGAGCGTCATCCCATAGGTCGATCTCAGCATCCGTTGGATCTTCATCATCCCACGTTTCCCATGACAATGCCTACAAGGGAAGCAAAATCTTTTTTTTTACAATATTCGTCCCAACTAACTCTGTAGAGATGAGCATTTCTAACTAAAAGAAGAGTATATGAAAATCTGATGTGGTCAAGAAATTAGTCATATAGATGTCATGTTTGGGATGGTAATCATCCTTCTTTTCTTCTCAGGAAAATTCAGTCATATCAAACGTTACTGACTAGAGAACCCAGGGACTGTAATGAATAGAGAAGTGGAAATCTCTGTAAGGCAGATTATTTATACTATGTATATTTAAAGGAATGGTGTGTTGACATATTTCATGTCTAATGTATTGTACCTGAAAGCATGCACATTTAATTTGTCTACACAAGTGTATTGGGCAACAAGCTACATTTTCCCACTGATTTTTATATATTTTCATATTTCAATTATTTTCTATTTTGTGATTTTTAATATGTGGAGATAATCTTTGTTTATTAAACATGAAAATATTGAAAATTACTGGGACATACGGAAAATGTAGCTTGTCGCACAATATACATATGTAGGCAAATAAAAAGCACATACATTCAGGTAAATACTTTTTGCCATGAAATGTCAACAAACCGTAATTGTATGCTGTGAAAATTTACTGCATCCAAAAACTGGAAAAAAAAATCTAACATAGATCTGTTGTTTAGATAACACTGAGACTGCTACTAACCTGGTCATACATCTGTCTGGCGGTCTGATAGTCTCCCCTTGCCTCCGACTCTAAGGCGTCTCGTGTGATGGACTTGGTGTCCAGTTTGCCGCTGAATATACCTTGTAGGACATCGTACTCATCCACAGACTTGTACAATCTATAAAAACATGCAACACACCATCTTAGACCATGTACTGGGCTAAATAATGGATTGAAATATTAACACAGGTATAGAGCAAACAAGGACCTGGCTGGACACCTAGATTATGGAACCTATTGAGTACAATTTCGTGCTCAAGCTCAAATTTTATATGGGGATCCTATGAACTCATACTCAAAATGTTTAGTAATCTCATGGCCTATGCTACCCTTAAATGACCTATCACAAATCTAAGCGCCCTTGAAATGTCTGTCAAGCTTTGCCATGTGTCGAAAATGCAAAGCGACAATAGAGTAGTAATGATCCACGCCATTCCTGTTGGCATTTCTACCACAGACATGGTTTCACAAAGTTGTCCCCTGCGAAATGCTTGCCTTGGGTCACCATGTATTATAAAATACTGGTAGAGACTGACAGCTTGTGGTAGGTTTAATTACCTGGCCAGTTCTATCCACAGGCTGGTGTTGAGCGACACAGAGCCGGTGTCTAACCGTCCACGCTTGTGCCGTTGAGGATCTTCTGTGTTACACTCGATCAGCTGTTCCTCCATTACTGTCAGGCCTGGGAGAAAGGAAGAATGTCAACATCAAATTTATTTTATTTTATTTTTAAAAATAAAATTGGGATTTAGAGCCGCTTTCAAGATTCTTTCACTTACATCATGGCCTGTCAGTTTAGGGCAGGATGAAACCATGAAACATCCGTAGTGCTGAATGTTGCAGTAAACCTGCAAGCACCGGCTGGTAAGCATTTTTCATAATTATTGTGAGATACCTTGTGAGGGCAAAAGTCATAATAATGCCTATCTCTGATTATTTACATTCTGGGGTTTGGAGTACGGTACGAACAAGGTTTAACCCATCGTACATCAGAGATCGTTCAATGCAGCAGTGAGGAGCAGCAAGGCACAATGAGGACATACCCAAAGGCTGCAGGTTGCTGATGATGGCACAATTTCCCAGAGAGGTCGGCTCAACCTTTAGATTCTTCCGCAACTCATAAAGAATGTCCTGAAATAAGACAAAGGATAAAATAGTTGACGCAATTATTTTAATTATTCTTTATAATGTGTGGGAAATCACTGTCTCAGAGCAATAACAATTTGATGGAATGCAGTTATATATTTGTCATTAATTTATTTATTCATTGCTTAATGTGACTGCATGAATCGTTTACCCATATGCAACAACTATGAAACAGGACAGGAAGGGAGGGACACCTACCATGATAGGAGAAGAAGTGAGGGACAGGGAGGGACACCTACCATGACACATGGCAGGAAGGGAGGGATACCTACAATGACATAGGACAGGAAGGGAGGGATACCTACCATTACACAGGGGACAGGGAGGGACACCTACCATGACACATGGCAGGAAGGGAGGGACACCTACC
Organism: Lepetodrilus schrolli; assembly: GCA_032361225.1. Lineage (NCBI taxonomy): Eukaryota > Metazoa > Mollusca > Gastropoda > Lepetellida > Lepetodrilidae > Lepetodrilus > Lepetodrilus schrolli. The sequence continues at coordinate 4,911 of JAUTBT010010393.1, forward strand.
ATAACACAGTAAAGGAAGGGAGGGACACCTACCATGATGCAGGACAGGAAGGGAGGGACACCTACCATAACACAGTAAAGAAGGGAGGGACACCTACCATGATGCAGGACAGGAAGGGAGGGACACCTACCATGACACAGGACAGGAAGGGAGGAATACCTACCATGACACAGGACAGGAAGCGAGGGACACCTACCATGATGCAGGACAGGGAGGGACACCTACCATGACACAAGACAGGAAGGGAGGGACACCTACCATGCCACAGGGTAGAAAGGGAGGGACAACTACCATGACACAGGACAGGAAGGGAGGGACACCTACCATGACACAGGACAGGAAGGGAGGGAAGTACTGGCTGGACGTGGATAATATGGCTTCCAGACTTGTGTTGATCTGCTCTATCATCTCCTCCATCTCTCGCTCCGTCTTGACTGTGTCCATCTGGGCGAAGATGGCCTTGAACAGCGAGGAAAACAGCAGCCTGGCCACAGTGCTGTCTCTCTGAGGACAGTGAGTGAGTTGTTGTTTTATGTCACAGTTGGAATCTTTCACCCATGTGGGCAGAGAAAAACATACTTCTCATTTCAGAATTGTCACCTTCCGGCAACATCTGATGAAGAGGGAAATGACATGTAAACCTTCTAGCATCTTAACTGGCAGCTTGGGTTGCATACTCCCCATGGCATTGAGAAGGTGAAATGAGTGCACATTGATCCATTGACCGGGTTAATAATGTAGCGCTATGAGCATGCTTCAGAGCATGGATTTGGCGCAATATTAATGTTCATATTAATATTATTTTTAATGGTCTCTCCCTAACTTGGATCAGTATTGTTCTGGGCATTGTTTACAAAGGCGCCAGTCCTTTGAGCTGAGCAAAGTGTTCTCAGACAGACAGGTGACGTCACTCCAGTAAGGCATGCTGATTGTGAAAGGGACGACTCACACACGTCTTGCACAAGCAAGATGGCGGCAAAGACTTGCTTTAGATGTGGTGACATCACTGTACTTTTCCTGTGCAGTCTGCACTACCTTCCATTGACAAAATTGTCTGTTCGGAGTACTCCAAACACTTCGCACATGTCAAAGGAACGTCGCCAAGAGCTTAGTAACAGGTGGCCTGTAGAATCTAGTCCAGTACAACTTACTTGAGCCACGGCCTGTAGTGGAGCAATGATGTAGGAGTACTTGATCTGGATGTCGGGCAGATCCCCGATCCTGTACTTGCGGTACATCGTCACCTGGTTCTCACGCCTCTTCCGTTGTTCTCGGCGCACTTCCTGGAGACAATACGTACTTGTAACATTTCACCTTAAAATTGCTAACATACTGCTAAATTTACTAACTACTAACTTTATGGTCATTAAACACTGAACACCCGAGACCCACAAAATTGCATATTTTTCTACATATTCCGTAATATATATTACCAGGGATGTAAATAAAAAATTAGTGAATTATTGTTTAACATCACAGCGGGAATCTTTCACCCATACGTGACGAATAAAAATAAATTAAATAAAAAGAAAAAAATCTTTAAAATTCCTTGTTTTTTTCCATAAATGCTTGGAGGGTGATTCCAAGTTACTCTAAATAGGTGAGTGAGTGAATTATTGTTTTAAGTCACAGCGGGAATCTTGCACCCATAATAGGAAACATAGTAACATGGAGGAACACAGTTTGACTAAGAGTATTTGGTAATGGGTGAGGGTCGAACAATGAATTTAACATCACAATGAATACGACGCTGTACCTACTGAATACTCATAAAGCACCCCCAACACGGCGAGGTCATGACGTCATATCTACTGAATAGGGACGTGAGCTTTGAACAGTGCACTGTGCATGTTGTTGTTTTGTATTCTCTATCATATAGATCTAGATACTGTATTATTTACCAAATCAAATGTTGTTGTGCTTTTAGATATAAATGACTGCATTACATGCCATATGGTCCATGTACTGGTGTAATAAATTAATGGAAATAAGGCAAACATTGTTCATCTTGTGGCAGCCTGCTAATAAAATGGGTAGAAAAGTAAAGGTACATTTCGGAAATTTACGGAGCATACCACCCAGACCCTATAACTGGTGCTTAAACTCTTAATAAGGATTGTCGTAATGCAACTTCATATTAAATGTCACAACGTTCTATATCAATATTCACATGAAGGATAGATGCCTTACATACATATACAGATATACACCCCTTTCCTCCAACACACACACACACATGCGCGCATGTGCGTGAGTGCGTGTGTGTGTGTGACAATGAGTTGAAACAGACCTCTCTCATCTTGTTTGTCTGGATGCTTCTCTTGGCGAAGAATATCCTCGATGCCTCTTGGTCTTTTATGAATCTTCGCTTTAGTCTCAGTATTTCACTCTGCTGACTCGACTCTGTAGACATGCGTCGTTTGTTTTGTCATAAATATTACTCTTCCTGTAAACTGTTATTGACTGATTTAATGTTTATGTCAATGGAGGAATATTTCACCCATATGCGACAACTAGACTAATTAATAATTAAACAGTTATTTTTAAATATGTAAACAAATAAGAAAAGCGATGCCAAATTGGCTAGACCAAAATATAATTACTTATAAAAAAAATAAAAAATTGACTAACATTACAAGACAATGATAATTAATAATAAAAAATTTAACAGTTGTCTTCACTGTAAACCTACTAGGTATGGTTTTTGGTTGTTTACTGCATACGACAACAGTGTAACTCTTCATAACTGGAGTTTGTTTCATCTTCAGTTAGACAACCAAACAAACAAACAAGAAGATGGACCAAACAGATGGACATGCAAGAACTCAAGCACAGGCCGCCACAGCAAAAATAGTTAGGTGTCCTGTTCCAAGATCCAAACAGGATCAGATAGGATCCTGGCAGGACACATTCACATTGGGTGTCATGAGTATCCACGTTAGGTGTCCTGAGCATCCATATTAGGTGTCCTGGCCCAGAAAGTAAGCCATTTATATATAACTTACATTGTATTATATTATATTCTGGTAGGACACATTCACCATGGATGTGCTGGGTTATTTTGAGCATCCATGTTAGATGTCCTGGCCCGGACACCTCACAGGACACCTAACTTGTTTTGCTGTACGACAACCTAACAGAGAAACGGATTTACAACCAAACAGACACTGAAACAGACAGACAACCAACCAGACTACCAGACAGATGGAAAAACAGACATACAACCAATCAGACAGACAACTATGTAGACAGACAACCAAACAGATAGACAACCAATAAATCAAACAGATGGACAGACAGAATCACAGACAGACAGACAGCCAAAGAGACAGAATACTGGAGTTTCACCTGGTGCATCACCTTTCCCCGAATTCCCTGCAGTAGGGGCACCTCGAGGCCCTGACCTCTCCCCGAACCCTGGACCAGGTCCTCCTGTCCTGGTGCGACGATGAGCCTGGGACCTCTTATCTCGACCCTCCACAGAAAACAGGAGGGAACTCTGGGACTGCGTGTCTCCCCCTCCCAGTGTGATGGCGTCTGAAAACGTGTCCAGACTGCTCTGTGTCAGCCAGTTGAACGGAGCCCGAGACCCTGGAGATAAAAAAAATAAATGTTGGTATGTCGGTTTCTTTCGATCAAGAGTTGAAAACCTCAATTTATTTGAATTTAGTCTAGTTGATCGCTGTGAAAGTCATTAGTGTCTCTACATGTAATTGGGATGAGTGAAGTGGTACTTAAGTTTATTTGCAAAAACCTTAAGGACCACCAAGGGAGACTAGTCTAAAATGCAAGGGAGACTATTCTAACAAATGCAATTGGCAAACCTGTTGTGTTCTTACAGTAACGCAAAATTGTCATGAGGCAAGGGGGGGGGGTCTTACAGTGACACAAAACTGTTGTGTTTTTTTACATTAACACAAAACTGTCATGGGGAAAGTGGGGGGTGGGTCTTACAGTAACAAAGGTAACACAAAACTGTCATGGGGTGTCTTACAGTAACACAAGCCTGTAATGTTTTTTTACAGTAACACAAAACTGACGTGGGGTGAGGGGAGTTGGGGAGGGGGGGGGGGGTTCTTCCCCCAACTGACCAGCATCCTGAGTCTGAGTGAACTGCTGGACATCCACTGTGGCTCTCAGACCTCCGTCCAGCGAATCCTCGGACATCGTGGCGTTCATGGATTGGCTGACAAATGTGCTGGCGAACAGCGGGGTCATCGCTGCATGACGCTGTCTCCACGAGGAGTGGATGGAATAATCCTGGAACAGTCGGAATGGTTGGAACGGACGGATGTTCACGTGGACATATCTACGTACTAGCTCTATGATAGGCCTTAAAAATATATTCTGTGACAGTAAATTATCTTTGCAGACATAAAGTAACCTCTTAAAATAATTAATGCTTAAATCGGCATTGATAAATTTCCAAACATTTGGGGTGCATGTGAAAGAGCAGATGTTCAGCAGATGTTCCCCTCAACGATATAATTAATTGTTCATTTTTAAATGAGAAAACGAAATTGCGTTAGTGTTTAGCAGGAGACTAGTGCAGCCGTGAAATGGAACAATCTTCCAATCAATATCAAAACCTGTCCAACTCTACAATCCTTTAACACCAACATCAAAAAGTTTCCAATAACCCTGCACTAAACTTTTAACATTGATGCACAGAGCATTGTGTAACGGTGGATGGCGCGCTCTTCAAATACATATTATATATTACTATTATTATTATCGCTATTATTATTAAATAAATCGATCAAATCAGCAGATTCAGGACACCAGGGCCTCATTGCTCGGAACACTTGTAGTTACAACTCATTGTAAGTCAAATTTTATGGACTCCCTACAAGTGTTTGCATGAAACACATTTATCACTACGATAGTTTTAGCGACCCAGATTCTCAAATATTGTTGCGATAAAAGTGTTTCGTGGTGAAAGCGTCCTGCCAGGATCCTGATAGGATTTTGTTAGGATCCTGGAACATTTTCGCTGTGGAAGTTCTGCGCCATGCAGCCTGTGAACATGGAACAGTAGGTCCTGAAAATTTGACTTACAATCAATTGTAGCTACAACTGCTCTGAGCAATGGCACCCAGGAGGAAATACAACTTGGGTTTGGCCCTTACCTGAAATTTACAGTCGGACAGGGCGTGCTCAAATATCTCTCTCTGGTAGTCAGGACTCTTGGATGTCATCTCCAGCAGCAGATTGGTGGCATAACTCAGGTACTGCTGCTCTGTGCTGGGTGAGTACATGGCTTCCAACATGGCCACCATCCTGTCCAAGGTCCCGGTTGGCAGGCGCGTCTCACTGCTCCAGAAGTTCTGCACCAGCAGCCTGTGAACATTCCAATTTTCCCTGATATGGAATTTCCAACTGGGGAGTTGTAATTTGGCCTAAAATGAGTATTTTATCTAAGGATGGCACGTACACGTGTCTTGCTGCTGCAGAAGTTCTGCACCAGCATTCAAGTTTTCCTTGATTGTAATTTGACCTAAAATGAGCATGTTTATTTAAGGTCCCGCTTAGCAGACACGTCTCGCTGCAGAATGTGGATGTTTAAAAATAGACCAGGACACCCGAGGTGAAAGTGTCCTGCCAGGTTCCTGGGGAACGACAAGTATCACCTTTTAACATCTTTGGGGATTGAACCAACAAGCTTCCCACCATGTGGGCTGCTGCTCTAACCACGTGCTACGGAGGCAGTTCTAGCCACTGTGGCATGGAGGTCAGAGCCTGTTAGGATTTGAATGAATCTGACCTGCAGTGGAGGTCATCATCTCCGAGTCCATGCAGCAACGTCTCTTTGGTTTGGTGCATGATCTGCAGAGCCTCCGATGTCTCATCCTCCCTGTAACCATGGCAACAATTCCATAGCATTAGCACAGATTTGCTTTTATGACAGATTTTTGATTAATTGAAATAGTGTTTTTCGTCGCAGCTGGAATATTTTGCCCATACATGACGACCACAATATTAGATTTATGACATTATATATTTTTACAGAATAAAATGTATAAATTATTTATGTTTATGAAAAATAAGGTAAAATTCCTTATTATAATTCTTACAAAAATTCTAATAATACATATTGTGTCATAACCAGATACGGCCATAATACCAAATAGTCTGGAGTCATAAACATATGGAATCATAGCCATATGATAAGATAAGATAATGCTTTATTGCCCAGAAGGGAATTCTTTTTGGTCATACATGAAGTCACAACCATATATGGAGTGATAACTATATATAGCTATTCCATATACATTGTCACAACCATATATGGAGTGATAACCATATATGGAGTCTCACCTATAGTTGTCGTAAATCCACATGAGGAGTTCATACATGGTGTTCCTACAGGCAGTGCTCGGATGTTGGGAGAAGCTGCACAAAGCTGGCATGAAGGTAGACAACTCAGTCGCACTCAGCTTAGCAGCAATGGACCTCACAATTTTCAATGCCGTCTGCTGGGTGCTCTCGTCCCTTGATTCCAGAAAATATGATTGAAAATGTACTAACCCTTTTCAGGCATGGCAACAGACAATTGTGATTTCAGTGGAAAACAAGTGTCTGAGGGATTGGAAGAATTTTATAAATCTTTTTTTGTATTGGGGTTTAATAATAATAATAATAATAATAATTAATAATAATAATTAATAATAATAATAATAATAATAATAATAATATACTAATAATAATAATATACTAATAATATATCTTTATTATCCCAGAGGAAATTTGTTTACAAGATTCTTTCACTTATATCACGGCATGTCAGGTTGGGTCAGGGGGAAATCCACAATAACGGTAGCGCTTAATGTTGCAGTAAATCTGTGAACACCGGTTGGTACAGACAGACCAAGGATGATAACTGCATTGTCACAGTACAGACAGCACATCAATATCACATCAGAAAGGTAACTTTCATGAAGACTGATGCCTGGCTCCCAGGGCGGGATTTGGTTCCAAAGTCCAACACTCTACCATTGTGCTATCACCATGGAAGAAGTGTCTGAGTTTAAAGTCAGAGACGGAAATGGTTTTGGCGAGGTACCTGTGAGTGAGAAAGTTGACGAGTCCTTTGCTCTTCAGCTCCAGATATACATTATCCACGCGGTCAATGCCGCTGTGGATCACCTCCAGGCAATGAGAGCGGAATTCCCCGTGGAGATTGGGCAGCATGAACAGCAGCTTGTTCAGGAACCTGAAGAGACAAAAGATGAGTCACATCTCACATGATCTTAAATCAAGGTTGAGAATGGGAAATTTGAGCTGGGATCCAAGGTCCGCAGGCCCAGGCCAGGTTTACAATCTCAACCCTGGAGCGTCAAAATCCGCGGATCTGTAGAAGATTCTCATCCCTGTTAAAAGAAACACTTTTCTATGACCTCTGGCTATGTTGAATATGGCTCTGTAGCAGTTCAGACATCACATCTAATCATCATTGCAATCAGAAAGGGTAGAAGCTGGGACTTCATCAACAAGGCTCTACAACAGGCTTACCTGGGCTGCGTTCAATGGACAATACATATGCATATGTATTCTATGTAGTACTACGCGAGCCGTTCAGCGAGCAATACTATGCATATGTATGCATACATTTCAATACGGGTTTGGACCGCGTAGCGTTTTGTATGAAAACCCAAAGCATGAAGCGAATGGACTGGACGCATGCGCAAACCGATTTCCTGCAATTTTCCTACTCACCCGTTCAGTGAACTACTAGATGTAGAGAAAAGTATTGTATTGTAGTGTATTGTATGTACTGTCAGCTGAACGCACCCCTGGGAGCACTGGCCTGTGAGGTGTGTCAGAACTCAGGACTTCATTATCGACAAGCTTACATAAAAGCAATGGCCGGGTAGTGTCTCTGCATGTGAACATTAACAAGGCTTTACAACACTGGCCAATGAGGTGGCTTAGAACTCGGGACTTCGTTATCAAAAAACTTACCTGGAAACGATGGCCGGGTAGTGTCTCTGCATACGGTGCACACACACCACAAAGTTATCAGGCTTGGTCATCTGAATAGAGGACAGGTAGTTGGTCACGTGGTCGTGGATCGCTCCCTCCGTCTCGTGTTCACTCTCGGCCAGGTACTTCATCGCCATGCCGACGACCTCTGCCGCTGCGGCGTATGTGGCCTTGTAGTGGTTGCCCATGGCACTGGTCAACATGCTGAAATATCTGGTAGGCCCGGCAATAGATCGAGTTATTCATATGATGAGCCACGATATGAGCAAAATAATCTTGAAAATTTAATTGGGGTTTGGAGAGGCTTTCAAGATAATTTCAAACGTAGAAAAAGAAAACAAACATAAATATAAATATCAATAAAATACAAAATTTAAATAAAATAAATTTAAATATATGAAAATAAAAATTAAATAATATAACAATATAAAGCAAACATTATAATAGCAGTAGTAATAATAATAAACTACTACTACTACTACTACTACTACTACTACTACTACTACTACTACTACAACATAAATAACTAAATGAATAAATAAATAAATAAATAAATAAATAAATAAAGAATAAATGGAGGATAATTTAATAAAATTTAAATAATAGAAGTGACTCGCACCTTTCTCTATCGACGGGTGCTGAGGGTCCATAAGGGGGGTACTTGCAGGTCATAATGACCCCCAGGACTTGAACTCCAGTCAGACTGTCCTTGGACTTTGGATCAGTGGTATTCAGCTGTCTGTACACGATCCTGCAGTGAAGGGTAAGCATTATTCACTGAATAATAACTTCTATGAGATTACATTCTATCTACAATCACTATAGGAATCCTTATGTTCATAAAGTCCTTCCTTTTGTGGTACTTGTGTATAACCTTTTTATTTTAAACTTGCAGGCACTAAGATAACCCGTTCATGCTGCCAGTACACATACAGCCCTTCCATACCCCAAATTCTCAGATAAATAGCCCCACCATGCTGCTGGTACTCAGAAACACAGCCCCACCATGCTGCTGGTACTCAGGAACAGCCCCACCGTAACACAGGTAATCAGAAACATAGCCCCACCATGCCACAGGTACTCAGAAACACAGCCCCACCATGCCGCAGGTACTCACGAGTACTGTATCTCTACTCTGCCCTTCCAGCACTCCAGCAGGGTCTTGAGCAAGTCCAGGTAATTCCTGAAAACGGCCCGGGTCTCATGGTAGATGTTGGCCATCAGGAACTCCACCAGACGTGACGCCATGGCCTTCTCCTCAGCGTTGTCCTGGAAAAATCAGGTCGGTTTTGTCGACAACACGAGGACAGCTTGACGGAACGTGGGAGTACTAACACTCACCATTGTCAAATGGGATTGGATTGTACATGAAAGCAATTTTGACAGTAAAATATTGTGGGGAGTGATTTATCGATTAACGTGACTGCGGGAATCTTTCACCCATAATACGTCAACATGGTCACAGCAAAAAATGTTGGAAGATCCGGAGAGCGGATCCCCTGTGGGACATAGTTGGGACATCTGCACATCAGGTGTCCTGGAGGTTTCCTGTACTGGACACCGAACTAGGATTCATATCGCTTGAAAGTTATTGAAATGATCTCACTGAGCTTTCTGTACAGGAAACCATACGGACACCTAATTGAAACCGGTGTCGGACAACCAGAAAAGTGTTCACTGCATTAAGAACTGCTTCTGGAGGTATTTTACACTTATGCATACAAATTTGCCCCAGCATTTTGTCAGATATACCGTCGGAACGGTCCGACACAATAGCTAATCGACATCGTACCAGTGGTATGGCGGTGGTATGCCACGACATCATGGTGGCTATCAGGTCTACGATGAAGTAGTTGAGACCGCCAGAGCTGACTGCTGGACTGAAGACGAACTGACACAACGGACGTAGCCAGAACTTGGCATATGGCTGGAATACCTGTCGGGGAATACATTAACAACAATGTTCTAATTCGGTGTTGAATGTGATATTTTATACGATAAGTGTTATTATAATTTTAAAATATTTTCTCATTATTACTATTATTTCTGTTAAGCATTTTCTTCTACTGATTTCATTATTATTATTATTATTAAGCATTTTCTTTTACATATCAATATAATCAATATTATATATCAATATTAATATTATTAAGTATTTTCTTCTACTGAACTCGATGCACAATGCTGTCCTTTCCAAATTATTAATGCCACATGACCCTTGGAAATCCTATTTTCTGCACAACTATTTCTCTAAAAAGGATTATAATTTTCTCTCTCTGGCTATCATTCTGGTGAAATATTATTGAAGTTTACTGTTGAATTATGAGAGAAATACAAACATATTTCTGAGTTGGATGCGAATTAAATCTCTATTTTATTTGGCAATATATAAAATATGTCCTTACATCAGGAGCATTGACAATAAGTTTTGCAATGAAGAGTTTAATATTGTGATCTACAGTTGGGGACGCCATTTTATTGTTGAGATATCCCATCCATCCAGGCAGCTCCTTTGGGAGAGAACCCTGAAATACAAATGTTAGTTAACAACTATTAACTACGATTACTATTTTTAACCATTTAAATTTTTTAGAAAAGCATTACCCAAAATAATTTCTAGTTCAACTTGAACATCAAAATCGTTCAAACAAAATTAACTATTACTGTATGTATTTTTGAGGTTATCAACAATTTTTGGGAAATCTTGAATATCAAAATTTCATTATCTATAATATTGCAACTGGTATAGAAGATATCTTGACATCGACCACAAACAGAAATCCATGAAAACAAATAATAAAGATGTATTATTTAGAGAATAACCCACGAGATACGAGTGATTATGGAAAATATGTCCTGAGTGAAATTAATGTTCTCATTTTAACATTAATTTCACAAGGGACATATTTTCTGTAACTCGTATTGTGTGGGTTATTTTAATTATTCAAAATAATCATTTTAATGTAATGAACCATTGAAAACTGCCGACAAACAGCTTTATCGAGAGGGCAAATTAGCAGTCGAAATGTGTACATTTCACCTAAGCACGAGAAACACAAAAAGACGTAATCAACACTGTTGATTATCAAATCATTATTACACAGTAGATATCCACCATGTATATTGAATAATATATTTTACATCCTAGCTGTGAAAGTTTCATACCTGAGTCACTGCAGGTGTGATGTTGATTCGTTGCATATGCTTGATCAGGGCAATGACAGAGGCCATGCATTCGTGCTGGTTCAGGGCATCCATCTCCAGTTCCACGTAGTCGCCTTCCACTGTGACATCCTGCAGATCCATATCACTGGCCTTGCTCTTCATCTGTCCGCGAAAAGATGCATTCTGGAAAGAAATAAAACTAATATCATTACTGAGTCACATCTAAACAATTTACCACTACTACTCAAGAAGTGATATTAATCGCCGAAATAAAATGTTCCTATTTCTGAGGTATTTTTTTTGTAAAAGTTAGCTAAGTGTTACCTATGCAAAAAAGCCTAGACACATTGGTAAAAAATAAGTGTGCTTCCATAGAGGGAACATTAAGCTATATTAGTGCAGTCGTTTCTCTACAGTTGCACTTATGAAACTGTCACCATAGCAAATCTTAACATTACAAAGTTAAACTAAGGCCTGTTTCTATGGAATCTCCACAGCAACATTCAGATACATTGTCACCTGAAGTTAAAATGAGGCCCAATTTCTATAGAATCTCTATGGTATTAATAAATTACATTGCCACGTTAGCCAAATCTAATACTTCAAAATGTGAGCTGTTTCTATGGAATTTCTGTGGTAAACTCAGCGAATGCACAATGAACACTGTCTCATGATATGCCCAAATGAAACTTGCTGTTATGTAACATCTACTGCAACATTGAGTGCCATCGTCACCTGAGCGGAACCTGACATGGTGAAGTCATACTGATTGACGTCATCACTGAGACTACTGTCAGCAAGGTACTGCGACGCCAGGTGAAACGATGACCCGTACGACACACTCCGGTCGTCGTCTTCCGCTGCATGTCTCTCTCGCGCCTCGTTCCGGATGGATACAAACTTCTTCTTTCTCTCCATTTGAGACTGCAAGTTACAGAATTGTTTTTTAAAAGAACATGACAAAACGTCATCATAATAACAGTATAATTACTCAATGTTTTGTATATAAAATGCCTTTCCTACCGTGGGAGTGAGTGAGTAATTATGGAGTTTAACATCGCTGCGGGAATCTTTCACCCATTTGCGTGGAATTCTTGGTGAAACTGGACATCTAATTATTTCCTTCCTACAAAATACAGCATTCAAGAGACTGCAAGTTACAGATTTTTTTTAAAGGAACATGACAAAACATCCATAATAACTGTCTAATTAGTCAATGTTTGGTATATAAAATGACTTTCCTACAGTTGGAGATTAGAATCACAGTGGATTGGTTGGAGAATCTAGATATCTAATAAACCAGCTCAGTTTTGAATATGCACAGAATATATATGCGCATGTCAAAGGTCAAAGCACATGAATAACACCTCTGAGAGGCTAATAATGCAGAAACTATGTAAAACGGAGAATCCAAAAGATTTGATTGTAAAATTAAAATTGTTACTCACCAAGAATTCGACTTGAAACTCATACTTCCTGTCCTTGTCTATGATGTTATCCAATAAAAACTGGCCCTGTATGAAAAGCAAATAAAATAATAGCATCCCTATATACATGTATATACACCATATGTACCAATAACCATATTTTCCTAGCAATTCAAGCACCAAATTAGAAAAAAATACATTTTCCTGTTCAAAAAGCATACAAATAATAGCATCCTTAAATAAAAGTACACCAATAAATATATTTTTCTAGTAATTAAAATAGCGATAAAATATGTTCACATTGCAATGTAAACATTACAATATTCTATTACAATATTCTATACACTTTCAATTGAAAATAAATTGCTCACCTTAGCAGGGTCATCTTTGAACAGTAACACATTGAAGAACTTTGCGTCTGTCTGGGTACGTGAGATCGCCGCTATCAGCAAGTTATATGCAGCACAGTGGTACAGACGGCGCGCTTCTAGAAGAGTTGTCTCCCCTCGAGTATCCTCACTCTTCGCTTCCTGTGCAGATCTGTGTTGGGAGGACCACAATAAATCCAATACAGCATAGGACGTAACAAATATTACGAAATACAAGAATAATATGTTAATATTAATATACTGGCCTAAAAAATGATACTATCAAATAAAAACACCTAAAAATAATAATAATGCAACAAGACATTGTTGATACTGGGATTTGAAACCAAGATGTCTGAAGGTGTCCAACATTCTATTGACTCATTTGCCAAGACCAGTAGGATCACTATCTCACACATATCATGGATTTTGAATGATTTTCTCCATTAAATAATCATTCTGGAATTACTGAAAGATTTGCAGGTATAGTTCCACATGACAAAGGCCTACTTGATGATTTTCTGTGTCAGTTCTTTGCCCGTGACCGCGTTGCCGGAACAGTATTTGTCATTGATGATGGAGCTCTGGCTATTGACCTCCTCCTTTGACAGACGTGAAAACAACAGCTCTAGGAGTTGGAAGCAGCACACTTTGCTGGTCAGTTGTGTGTCCAGGACGGAGTCCGATGCCTGCAACGAAACGAGATAGAGGAAGGTTAAGAACTGGAAGACCATCCAGGAGTTGAAAGCAACATGCTTTACTGGTCAGCCGTGTGTCCAGTGCAGACTGATGCCTGGAACGAGATAGAGGAATGCTAGGAACTGGAAGGTTAGAAGCTTGTTGGAAGCAGTACACTTTGCTGGTCAGTTGTGAAGCTGGAAGGAACGGAGGGTGACATATGTGAACAGTCTATGCAACACTGCCACAATTTTCTTAACAGTATTGTAGTTTGTTTTGTTTTGTTATTTGGTTTAGAGCCGCTTTCAAGATTCTTTCAATTATCTCACGGCTTATCAGTTTAGGACAGAAGGAAACCCACAACATCCGTGGCACTGAATGTTGCAGTAAACCTGCGGCTGCTACTGACAAGACCAAGGATGATAACTGCATTGCCACTCTACAGACAGCGTATTGTAGTTAGCAAGTGCTACAAGATAAGTCATAAATCTGAGCTATCATACATTTCAACAGCTGGCAACAATAATACAATAGGTGTAGAACCACTAAAAGATTAAATTGGAATACCGTTTTTAATCGGGCCTCCACAATCTTCATGACTTCCTGTATATGTTCCAAAAAGAAGTCGACCATAACAGACTTCTGTGACAGTCTCAGCATTGGCAGACAGACGCGCTCCATTGTAGCTCGTCGTATTGCATTGGTGAAGCTTCCCTCTTTCAGGAAAATCTTGTATGGGACAGCAATCACTGCTATTTGCTTCTCTGAAGGCAACCTGTTTCAAATATGGAAATGTTATTGCTCTCAAGCTGCACAAGGTTACTGTTTTAAAAAGCAGTATTTCAGTGGGGTTTTTTAATAGTAATTTGGCAAACTTGAAATGTACTGAGGAGCATTATCATTCATACATTGGGAACGACGAGCTACCTAAATATTATTTCGAATTTTTATTTTGATTGATTTTGATTGATTTTGATTTAGATTTTAATGTATTTTTATTTTTAGAAATGTTCTCCACTTCATATGAAGAATTATAATTTACTTTCAAATAAAATTTTGATTTTGATTTTAATTATTTTTATTTTTAGAATTGTTCTCCACTACAAAGATGATACTAACTTTAATTTCAAATCAAATCGTAATTTACTTTCAAATACAATTTTGATGATTGATTTAATTTTAATTTTAATTTTTATTTTTATTTGGGATTTTAATTTTAATTTTTAATTTATTTTTATTTTTAGAATTGTTCTCCACTAGATGATGTTAACTTTAATTTAAAATAAAATTACATTTTACGTTAAAAAAGATTTAATTTAGGGTGGACCTTCGATGTCCTACACTTCTCGTAAAGACAGGAATAGTACCTCTTGATGAACCTTGCCAGTGTGGCCTGTATCTCGTCTTCGTGGGCATGTTTACTTTCTCTGCAGAACACACTGATGAGGAGTTCCAACAACACAGGACTCCCAGACATCTCCAGAGCTGCAAGGAGCTTCAAGGAGAAAGGGAGACAATTCAGATATTCAGAAAAGCCGAATAGGGACAATTTGCTAAACGTGATAAACTCCGATTTTTGAATGATCGGTTTTCTACCTTTTTGCTGCTTCATATTTCGGCTGAAAATGTTAATATACTCAACAAAATTAATTATGAGCCAGTATATTTTTTTTGGATACATAAACTTAGCATTATATTAATTTAAACAATGAAGGCTTTCCAAATGTCTACAGCCTCCATTTTGCTAATTTTACAGCTTGTCAGTTTCATGACAGATTGAATCCTACAACCTGTGGCAGACTGTACCTTGTCTATGGCCAAGATGTAGTCGTTGAACTTTGGGCTTCCCTTCGTGAACTCGGAACTCTGCAGAGGAAAGTAGTCAGCCACGAACCTATCCAAACTACTCCTGAAGGACCAATACAAATAACTCAGATATGTTGTATTGTGTGATTTGGTTATCAAATGACATTTAACCCTCTCACTACTGGAGGCAACCGGAGATGCCCTAAAGAGCAGTATCTGTGCCTATTCCAGCAAGGAGAAGGTTAAAACATACTTGACATTTATGGACAACAATTCTAACTGAGATGTTCACCAGTAATTGTGCACTTACTTGAGTTTTGATATGTGTGGTTCCTCAACAATGGAAAAGAATGGAAGCAGATCCAAAACACGGTTCTGTAAAAGACAGATGGTATGTTAGTGCATAAAAATAATTAAAATTTGGAAATTTAATTTAATCAAATATCATATAGCGTAATCTATTTTAGAAGCTATACATTTTTAATCATTGAATACTAAGTGAGATTTGTTTTCGAGAAATGAGGGGAAATAACACCCTGTAAAACAAAATATAATCTCACTAAAAGTTTCCACAATTTATGAAAGAATTAATTGCATTTAAAAATGATTTGCCTCTCTATTTAAAAAAAATAATTAAGCACTGAATGATGCAGTAAACCTGTGAGCACTGGCTGGTACTGACAGACCAGGATGTTTCCAAAACAAATAAAACACAAAACAAAAATATTTATATAGTAAAGGTACATATTAAATAAATATATATAACATTTTTAGATAGGAAAACATCAACGGTAAACGATCCAAGATGGCGGTCGACATCTGCATTGATAACCGCATGGTCATGTTTTCGTGACGAGAATGTATTTACTGTACACATACAATTATGTATTGTTGATACTATTCGTTACCAACAGTGTTACACATTGGCAATTGAAGATAAACGTATATGAATAAATCACTAAATTTATTTTCTAAATATGGACGCACTCGCTAACATATTAAGATGCTAATAGGTCGATAATCCAGCGGTCGCTAAAGTTTAATGACGCTAACATTTTATGATTTATAGTACCTTGAATGCCAAACCCAATTTTAAAGAAAACAAACAAAAAACATATCACAGACTTGGCTACGTCTATAGAAAACGCATAAGGACATAGCCTTTAGTTACCTTAAATGCCAGACTGGTTCTGCTCTCAGTCAGCATGGTGTTGTACATCTCGGACAGCGTGGAGAAAGCTGGATGTGATGAGGTCGATGCCATCTGGAACAGAACACGAGCATAATACAGGTGTTATTCACTGATGATACAGTTGTGCATTGTCAACTGTACGAGTACATACTCAGAAAATATTCCTGATTCGACCTCATGATCCCCTAACTTGTCCCTGTGACAATGACCTCTAACATACTCATGTGACCTTCACCTTCATAGGACTGCAAAGTCACAGTAAATCCACTAACAATGTCCTTAAAGGCCGGCAAAGTCGCAGTAAACGAACCGTGTCCCTCAAACCCGTAACTTTCACGTCATCTGGCTTGCAATGTTGGGTTAAGACCGTAACTTGAAACTGTGGCTGTGACCCTGTCTGAGCTACTCCTGTGACCTTGTCTAACCTATCTGTCCTGTGACCTACTCCTGTGACCCTATTTGACATGCACATACAACTTTAGAGCCATCTGGCCTGCAAAATCTCAGTACCCACCCTAACCAGACCCTGCGATCTCGACCTCGACCCACTACCACAGAGCTATAGCAGCAGCACAGCAAAACACATTAGGCGTCCTGTAACTGGTGTTCGAGCCTAATGTTGATGCTCAAAATAAACCAGGACAGCCGAGTTGAAAGTGTCCTGAAGAGGATCCTGTTAGGATCCTGGAACAGGACACCTATTGTTTTTCGCTGTGCAGCAGACGTACCTTGCTGTCCAGGAGCAGCATCTTAGTGAGGAGCATAAGGAGGAGGTCCTGCTGGTCGGCCGTGGTTTTGTTGAACACCCAGGGACGGAAACACTCCCATTGCTGCAGGATTGCGGCCAACACCCTTTCACCATCCCTGGAGAGACAGACAGAGGTAGAATAATAAATCAAAATCAAAATCAAAATCAAAATCAAAATCAAATCAAATAAAGGAATAAGAACATTCTAAAAATAATAAAGATACATGCCAAGAAAACAACAATAAAATTTAAAAAATGAAACTAAACTAAATTAAATAAAATTATACAAAAACTAAAAATAAAAAATAAAACACCACACCACATTACATTATCTTGTATTATAGTAAATTTTAAACAAACAAAAAATTTAATTAAATTACATAGAAAAGTATTTAAAAATTAAAAATGGTGGACCTACTTCTTCCTGAGTGTCCGGTCTCTGACCACGTGGTCCACCATGCTGACCAGGATGCTGGCAACGCGGCGCGGTTCACTGACCGCTCTCTTGGCCAGCAGTGTCACCAGTGAGTTCGCCCTCCTGGTCATGTGACTGCTGATAGTAGACCTGAACAGGGCCAGGAACAGGTCACCGTGACCCAGCTCCAGGCCCTGACTGAGCCCCATCACAGCTCGATCCTCCAGCAGAGCGTTCACCAGAACCTCGTCCTGGGGGTGGAGGGGAAACATGGGAAGATTATTATTGATATTAACAGATTTTTAACCTGCTCTGAAAGATTAATCTTTGAAAATCATTGTTTTTCTCTTTGGGTGACTCAGTTGTCTGTAAGATTTATTTTAATTCTTTTTTTTAAATTTTGAAATTTTAATTCGTAGTGCTGAATGTTGCAGTACTGACAAACCAAGGATGATAACTGCATTGCCATATTACAGACAGCAGATCCTATCATGATCACCTCAGAAAGGTATCTTCCGTGAACATTGATGCCAGGACAGGATTTGAACCAGGGGCCTTTGGCTCCAAAGTCCAACATTCTACCATTGTGCTACCACATGCCCCTGTCCCTACGAGAAAGGTGAAAGTCACAATGGCTGTCTGCAGTCATTCTCTCCTAACAGTGTACACCCAATACACAAACTCTGTTTGAGTACTCTGTCACGCTTGTCTGTTGTGTATAGAACTTGTACTTACTGCAAGTCCCAGTTGGAATGCCAGTTGTAAAAGGGCTTTAGCCAGCGAGACAGCAGTAGGAATCAGGCCAGTAGAGTTGTCTTTCCCTCCTTTCATCTGAACTATGCCCTAAAACCATCATGTGTACATAATATGTTACTATCTGAATGATGCCTTACAATCATGTGCAATATAATACTATTGTCCATCCGAATCATGGCAAAAAAAACCCAATAATATCCAATATTTTACAACTTTATTAAACATTACTGATGTAAATAAATATATTCTTTTGGCAGATAAGTCATCCACATTATATCTTCCCCAAAACTCATCTACATATTCCATGTCTATTAAGATTAAATTATGCAGTATTAATTAATGATTGATTTGTTTCTTAACGTTGCAATGGGAATCTTTCACAAAATACACGATCCCGTTTAACAGGACATTTTTGAGGTTGGCAAATTTCGAGGTTAAAGGACTAAAGTGGTTTCGAGGATTGCTATTTTAGAGGATGCCTGTCTAACATTTAAATAAAATATTTGGTAGATATAGTCTAACAGTAGTGGTTATTATATATCTACCTCCTGATATTGCTTGTAAGCTCAAGTGAACATTTACTTAGGGCTCTTATACCCCAAGTGTCACATTTTGAGTTAATCTCATTACTAGTTCTCTTATTAGTCTAATCCGATTAATCCTCTCTATGCAAAAATATATTTGAAGGGAAATAACCACGTGAGTGTTAACAACACATTTATAAGTAATAAGTTGCTTTTAGGAAAGTAGCGTATTATCATATTAGACTGGATATTCAGTAGCGCCGTCTTTAGAAGTACCGCATGATGTTGTTCTAACACTTCATTCATGCGTAAACATGACTTAATCTGGGATTATATCTAACAGCGGTAATGACATTGAAGAGCCGCCTATCAGTTAATGATA